>JAPMOQ010035858.1:0-10401 GCA_026543055.1 Argiope trifasciata
ATTTTAACGAATTTTCAAAGAAATATTTTAACCATGTTTTTTTAGCACGTGACTGGATAAAATAAAAGAATGCCGGAAGTTCAAATAAAAAAAAAATTATCATCGCAAAATAAATCAACAGAAATGCAACTTTCAGCACGTGACAGGATAAAATAAAAGAAACATAAAATGTGATATTTTCTTTAAAAAATAAATGCAAAGCAAAGGTTTCTACAATCGTTTGCAATATCTAAATAATTAATTCAACAAATCTTCTTTATTTACGGTAAACCTGATTGAATTTAGACAGGATATGCATTGAAATCCGGACTTAATGGCATATTAATGTAATCGTTTGCAATATCTGTATCATTAATTTAATACTATTTTTCCCTTTCTCGCATTCTTTAAAAAAACACATTTAATATTTTGGCAACATCATCGAATTTTTTTTAATATTTTGGAAGCATAACCGATGGTTAAAATTGACTGATTTATAAAAATAAAGAATATTATTAGGAAAAGATGTACTTTTAGAACTTTCCGTCCATCATCTTAAAGAAAATATTAATTTCAGGTCAATCAATGCCCGGAATTACTTCAAGGCTAATGAATATGGGATTTAATTGAAAATTTTAGAACGCTTTACTCATGGCGAACCAGCTGGTCGCCAAAGGCGGCTAGTATATATATATGGCCGAGATGTTTTGGCCTAGTGTCACAAGTGCATCAATTTATCGAATTTTGGTAGTTGTAAGCAAAGGATAAACCATTTACACAACGATTATAATTCAATATTAAAATTACTTCCAATATAATGATGAGTCAAATATTGGATGGATTTCTATTTCAATCAAAATAAAAAGGCACATTCCCGAAATTGAAGTACTCTCTTATTAAATAGTAAAGAAAATAAAATAGGTAAAGAGTTGAAATCTTCAAATGTTAGAACATAAATATATTTTTTTGTGTTGAAATAATAAAATAAAAAAAATATTTCCATATTTTTGTCATTTTTGCTAAATTCTAAATTTACTGTCCCCTTAAAATTTAAAAGATGCTTTCTTGAAAATAATTGATTCTCAAATTTTAAAGTGTTTTAAATAGGATTTTCTATGAGGTAAGTAGCAACTCCCCTTCTCCTCATCCCCCCCAAAAAAATAATATCCTACAATACACCGAAACTGAAGAATATCAGGAATTATATGTATCGAATTTATATGCAAAGTAATAAATTTATTAAATTCACACACAAAACATTTGCTTGAATAAAATTTTGAGTGTATATTCTGCGTTTTCCTAATATTTCTATGATTAAATTAAATATCTCATTATTCTATTCATATTTTAGAAATCGAAATTTTTACATAAAAAGTTTTTCTATCTTTAATTCAGTAGAAGTGTTTGTACCATTGATTTTTTTGTAATGATGAAATTAGGTAATATATTTTCGAACAATATTTTTTTTCTCAGCGTAAAATTTTATCAAGAATTTTACGCCAGTTCTTAATAATAATAGTATTAAGACAAGACACTAACTTTTCTTTCAATTATTTTCAATTTTTCACGGTCACGCACAAAACTAAATGTCTATTAAAATATTTTGCCTAAAGAGTAATGGAATGATTAAGCAAATAATATTTCTAAAAAATTATCTCAATTCCTTCTTAAGTTACCAAAGAAAAATTTTATTTTAATTACTTTTTATGAAATAAGTATCAAAAATAATATTAATTTTTGCAAGAAATTAGCTTGCATACTTCACCTTCACGTGAAAAATACTAAAATTCTTGCATTTTACCGATTGAGCTACTGCTTCTTGATATCAAGTTTCATTTCAAACAGCTAAAACACTATTTAAAGTATTAAAAATGAATTAAATTTAAAGAATGAATTAATATTTGATCATAAAAATTGTATTAACATTAAGTGTCATCCAGTACGATTTTAAAATACTGTATTTGAAATAGAGTGGATGAATAAAACTATTTTAATAAAGACTGAAAATTTGAACATAATATTTACAGTGGCTCAAAAAATTGAGAGTACACCGTACTTTTACTTGATAAATCTTACTTCCGATATAAATAGTACATTACCGAAAAATGCGAGCATGTTTTTAATTTTACATATAAAAAAACGTTTCAATTCAAAGTAAAAATATAGAATAATCAACGGAAAACTTCTAAACTGAAAAATTTCAGAAGCATTTTTAAAAAAACATTCTCAAATCCTTGCCTCAAAAAAAATTGAAAGTACACCTATGAAATTTTTGTAATATCTCGCATAAAAATAAAGTGTCACTGCTAAGTTGCAAGTTTTTTGAAATTTATAATGGCCTCTAAACGTCTTTGTACCATTTTAACCAATTATTGATGGTATCTGAAGATATTTTACCCCATTTTTCTAGTAACGCTTGTTTTAAATGGGTTTTGTTTCTAATTTTGTGTTTTTTAACCACTTTCTCATGCATGGCCCCCAATATATGGTAATATTCATTAGTAATAATGTCGGGGTACTGTGTTGGTGTGTATAACTGCTGTTTATAATGAAAAAGATACCATATTTTGACGTTACGTGCATTCTGTTTGGGTTCGTTGTACTGCAGAAAAATGGAATTCCCATCTAAAGCCAAATTTTCAACACTTTTCTTAAGATTGTTGCAACTATATGGTTAATCCAACTTACAGCAGAAATTTCCTAAATCATAGGCAAAAATGTTAGTGCTGAAATTTCTCGAAATGCCATTATACAAGTTGAATATAAAAGTTGCATTATTAGAGAGGAACCGTTCATCAGCTTGCAAATTCAGATAAAGCAATTGAAGTTTGCAAAAAACTTATAATTGAAGACTTTTAAAAGAAAGTCATATTTAGAAATTTAACATTTTGGTCAGGGATAGCCGTCGTTATTTATGGAGAAAGTCTGATACTGTTTTGAATTCAAAAAATGTACGTCTTACATGGTAGTGACTGCTTCATGATTTGAAGTTGCATGGCTTCATCCAGGTTAGGAAATTTAATTCTTATAGATGTTATTATAAATCATATGGTTTATTTGTATATATTTCTCAGCAATCTAAAGGATATTGTTGAAAATTCAAAATATGGTTTCTTTTTCATTAAAAACAGCAGTTACACATACCAACATAGCACTCCAACATCAATACCATATATTCTGGGCCATACTCGAGAAAATGGTTCAAAAACGCAAAATTAAAATCCAAACCCATTTAAAACAAGTGTTGCAAGAAAAATGTGGTAAAATATCTTCAGATGACATCCAAAAATGGTCAAATCGCTACAAAGACGTTTAGAGGTCATTATAAAAGTCAAAAAGCATGCAACTTAGCAGTGGCACTTTATTTTTAAGCGAGATACTGCAAAAATTTCATAGGTGTACTCTCAATTTTTTGAGGCAAGAATCTGAGTAGGTTTTTTTTAAATGCTTCTGAAATTTTTCTGTTTAGCAGTTTTTCGTCTATTATACTTTATTTTAACTTTTAATTAAAACATTTTTTCATATGTAATATTAAAAATATGCGAGCACTTCCCGGTAATGTGCTATTTATATTGGAAGTCGGATTTATCCTGTAAAAGTAAGGTGTACCCTCAATTTTTTGTGCCATTGTAAAATAAACATATATAAGGAAAGTGTGAGCTAATAGTAGGAATTGAATAATAACAGAATTCAATTCGAACTCACAAATAAGCAATTAGTGCATAAAAAATTAATATAAACCTATTTATATTGCCCTCATACGCATAAACTAAAAATCTATTTAACTAAAACCGTAAGATATATGAATTACTTGGGAATTACACATTCTTTTACAGATTTATTCTCGTTCCCCAAACTCATTAACTTGTGTTGTCGAGTAAAAAACATTATTGGGAGCTGTTTGTTAAGTCTTCTTTCACGTTCCAATTACATATGAGTTTTGAAATGCAAAATAAATGAAAATTAGCCCCCTTCTTTCTCTATTCCCAACAGTAACATTGATCAATATCGTCTGCTTTAATTACTTTCTGCAAACGATTTTTTTTTTGGTACATGCGAATTCATAAAGATAATTGTATTTTCAAAATTACCACACAGATTTCAAAGTAAATTAAAATTATTTTCGTTAATGGTAATTCAACTATAAACAATATTTTCTTATTCTAGATTTAAATAATTTATTTAATCTGCATATATATTCTGCAAATTCAAGTAATTTATTTATTCTGCAAATATTTTAATAAGATAGTATAAGATTTAGAAATAATTTTTAATGCATGGTTGAATCAGTAAAATGTATATTCTTAAAAAAATTTATTATTAAATAAAATCTGAATAATTTTTAAGCCTCTAATCATAATATTCTAAATCATAATAAACTTCTCACTAGGTATATATTCTAATCATTAACAAAATTCTTCAAGAAATTTGAATAATTCATAGTTAATTCGGTTTTAACATTTCCAGAAAGGATCGGAGGTAGTCTCTCCAAAATTTTCTAGCAAAATCTTTAATTAATGTATTATTAATTGCAAATCACTAGCCTAACATTAATTAGCCAATGATCTTTGGAGATTTTTTTTTTCTTGTTGTTTCACTTAATAGCTGTAACGCAGTAACATATACCAGAAAATTGATTTTAAATTTTACACACCTATATTCTCATCTATTTGAATCAAACTTTGACACATAACTGTAACTGTAATCACAAGTCAGCTACCGAATTTCGCATTTTTCAATTGTTGCAATTTTAAGCGAACGCGTTTATATGCTAGTAAAATTAAAGAACGATAAATGGTCAACTCCTTTGCAGATTTTGCTTAAAATTTTATGCATATTTATATATTTTAAATATTAAATTTTTGAATCCAATCTTTACCCATCTAACATTATTTTTTCTAGAAAATGTTCGGTTTAAAAGTGTCTTTGAAATTCATCTTCCAAAAAAAAAAGCCATAAATATGATTAAATATGACGGTTTGATTTTTGATGGCGCTCCAGTATGGTGTTGGAATTCCGCCAAGGATCGAACTCGAGACTTTACGATTTGCACCCGCGTACCATATCCGCTTAGCAAAAGTGATCACCAATGTGCAGTGGCTGTTACTGGCTTAAGAAACCACTACAATACTCCTCCACTAGTGAGTCGCAAAGAGACGAACAATTTTATAGCGCCAAGTATTATGGCGACAGAGGAGCATGTTTTCGGTAGCGCCAAGCATTATGGCGAGAAAAGAGAGTGTTTCGGTAGCGTCAAACGATATGGCGAGAAAAAAGAGTGTTTCGGTATCGCCAAGCGTTATGGTAAGCGAAGAGCGTGTTCATTGTTCGAAGTCACCAAATATGGCTGTTGGTATTTGTGGAGTCGCGCCAATGTGAAGGTTGAACTGCACCAAAGATAAAACTCGTGACCATACGATTTGCAGTCGCGTAACATATTCGCTAGACAAAAGCGATCACCAATATTTAGTGGCTGTTACTGGCTTATTAAGATACCAGTAAATAAATTTCTAATTTATCATAGAAAATTATTCCAATTAGATTAACCCTATCGGTTTTTCCATGCAATATTTTAATACTCATCACATTTTATTCATAAAAATTTAAACCTTCTTCAATGCCTTTTTCTAATTGCAATTGTATCATCATACTCATTCATCCAATTTCACCATACTCTAGATAATTTTATTCTAGTTTTTATCACTTTTTTATGATATATTTATTCATATTTTGTCATTTTTATGTTGTTTTTTTTCAAATCATTTCAATGTAATATTTATTTTGTTTTTAATAAAGTCCACCTACATCTATACAAAACCAGAAAAGAGGCCTCATGAGATCTAGAAATGGTATTAAGTTTTATTACGTATTAAAACTCTTCATTTTATAATTATCGCATTAATCTGTACTGAATTGACAGACTTCCTTCTGAATGGATTTTTTCAAGTTTACCATATACTAGACTTCATACGTCTTTCTCAAAGCTTTTTGTTGTATTCATAAATAGACAAATAGAACAACAAATAAATCAAATTCCAGAAATGTATAGTTCCAGACTTTTCAAATAAGAATCTTTAGAGTGGAGATTTCGCAAAATCTCTATTTTTTGGCGATTACAATATTTTGTATAATTCTATACAAGGAAATGCAAAATGTAAAATTTAATACCGTTTTTCTTCAAACTGATTTTTATTGATTTAAATTGATTACTGCCATCAGTAATCAATTTTTTTAAAATATCCAAAATTATTTTTTATGATTTGCTCTACCTCTGTTATTTATGAAATTTATAACAAACTTTTCCAACGATATTTTATTATATAAATATCAATGAAATCTTTTAAAAACTCAGTCTGCTAAATTCCCATTTATTTATTTGAGTACATTAAAAAAAATAAATTATGAAGGCTATATCGTCTGCAATAATAACTGCATTCCATACTTTTATAGATCGAAGTGGCAGCATATAATTACTTTTGAAATTATACTTAATAAAAGAATTTCCAATTTTATTCGTAAAGTATAGGTAAATAACGAATTTTAGTTTAGCTTTATATAGTGTATAAGATGTTTCACAATAAAAATAGAAATCTTCAAAGACAAATGTATAGTTATTCTCTTACTGATGAATAAGAACCGATTCACTTATGCATTTAAATCAGCGGACAGGAAAATTTATTTTCCAATTGTAAATATTTCAGATTTCTACATATATGGTATTCATATAAATTTTGAGTATAAATTGAAAGAATATATCATGTAATGATGTCAAATTAGTAATGTATATCTTTTAATTATTAATGCATAATGAAAGAACATTTTTTACGTGTTCTGACAACCTATAAAAAGAAAATAAAACCTTTAGAATGAATTTTATATTATTAAGAATAACTTCGTTGGATCGACATTTTGAGTCAAATCAAAAAGACTTTATATAAGAAAAAATTTAATTTTATTTTAAGAAAATTTTTAATTAGAATACTGTTAAATGTAACCAGAATCTTTGTCTCATACTCTTTGATAAATGTACTTGAATATCATTAACTAAATGCCATTTGGGAAACAATATGTAAGAAAGAGCTATTAAAGCATGATTTTTAGCAATTTTTCTTGCGATTAATTAATAGGATGCGATTAATGTACCTGTATCAGAAAAAAGAATGTGTATTTTGAACATATTCCAATCGACTTCTTGAAATTAAATTTTGACAAAGAACTAGAACTGCAACAAGGATATCGCATACCAAATTTACTTATTTAATCATTGAGTTGTGCATGCCTGTGAAAATACAGACCAACAGGCAATCAATCTTTTGAACAATGTGGTTCAATTATTTGATAAGTTTTGCTCTTGAATACTAAAATTGTGAACCCGATTTCATTTATCAAAATTGTTACGCTTTTGAAAAAATTCGTTTAGTTATATGCAGAAAAACAAATCTACAGACGATCAAAGAAGGATCAAATTCAGTTAGGTCTGAAATACAAATCTTCAAAACCTTTCTTTACCTTTTTTGGTAATTGTAATATTTTCTTTTTGTGTACGAAAAGACAAAAATATTAGTTTTTTTTCTTAAAAATATTAAATCCAAGGAAAACAGTCGATTTGTTAAGTGAATTTGTTAGATTTTGTCACTTTTAACACCAGAATTAATCCTATTTGTGAGATATTTTTATAAATACTATTTCATAAAAACCATTTTAGAACCTATAGTCTTTAATACATATTTTTCAAAGAAATATTTGCTTTCTAAAGAATTTGTTTTTCTTGTTTGTTAAATTTTGCATATATAATTATGCAAAGATAGACAATAACTTGTTGTCTTTCTTCGACCTATTTTCTCCGTAACTTTAGGATTTTATTTTTAATTGGATTTTATTAAAAATACAAGTAAGTATATTTCTGTCTTGAGTAGCAAGTGTCAACAAATATTTATAATTTTGTACGTAATTCAGATGACAGAATTTCCTACGTACAGATATAGGTTCAAATCGATTACTATATATATTTTTTACTTCTTTTAGTGACATGCATTTTAAATTTTAAAAAAGTGCTGACATTATTTAATTATAAAAATATTGAACTTTAGTACCATGTTTTGGCATCGATACAATACGTGAAAATTCAGTATTTGAAAGAAAATTTTTATAAATGATCAAAAGAATCTTCCCAAATCGCCATGTTGACATATTAAATATCAGAGTAAATTTTTAATTAATATTTTACTGTTTACAATAATTGCTATGTTAATAACAGCAGAATTAACAATGAATAATTTAAGTAACTGAATAAATGTTATTATTAATTCACATAATTAATAATAATATTTATAATAACTCCAAATTAATTCACAACTTTTCATACACAACTGTAATTTATATTTTCATATTCGCAACATTTAATGAATTCTTTTAGTGAAAAATTAAATTAAAATGGATAAAAATGTTTAGCAAAACTGTTATATGGTCTATGAAATTTGAAAAATATTAATTAAGTTCGAGTTAAACTTTAGCCATTTACTTTTGCAAATTTTAACGCACGAAAGAAATGATTTTAAATCATAAAAACATGTGAAAAAAATGAATTGATACTTTTAAAAAATTACATGGATAATTGCAATAAAATGCAAATTATTTTAAAATTATAAATGTTTAGACAAATGCTTGCATACAAAGGAAGTTTGTTATAACATAATCTTGCTATCTAGGAATCTCAAGTAAATATATGTCGAAACATTAAAGCAAAACTCAATGAGAGTTAATAAACATGTTAAAAATACATCACGCAGCAAATTGCAATAAAATAAAAACAATTTTAACAATTGCATGTTTAAAAAAAGCATCATTGCGAGATTTTATGCAAATATTTAACATGTAATATTTTGAATTATAAAAAAAAGCAATAACCTATTTT
Organism: Argiope trifasciata; assembly: GCA_026543055.1. NCBI lineage: Eukaryota > Metazoa > Arthropoda > Arachnida > Araneae > Araneidae > Argiope > Argiope trifasciata. The sequence goes on from JAPMOQ010035858.1 coordinate 8,894, forward strand.
ATGGCTAACAAAGTTTTTTAGCAAAGTGAAACATATTTCGCACGAAAAATTGCAATAAATTGTAAAACCTTTTTTGAACAGAAAACCTTTTTCGTCAGTCAGATATTGTCATAACTATCTATGGGACACGGCAAATTAACCATTTTTATCACAAAATTCTTTCTTCGATGAAAGCACTCACCTTAATGCAGAACCACCTGTATATCCCTTTCATCCACACCTTCAGACGATATTTACAGTCCTCATGACAGCACTGTACCCATTTCACTGGTATCGGTCCCTTTCACTGGAGCTGGTCAGAAATCGCCAATTTTAATGCGTCTGGAAAATATCCAAAGACATCAAAACGAGCTTGCGGGGAAATCTCACATCGGCATCGCCAAAGCGGTTGGGGGGCAACGAAATCTTTCAAAAAAATGGGGGTGGACAATTATCGGGGGTGCGTACTAGAGCGTTTTTTATCACTTTCGACTCGCGCTCCCAGCATCCCAGCATCTCTGAGATAGAAGCGGCGGGATTTGGTAGGGTTGCCGCGTGCAATTTGGGTGAAGGTTTGAGAGTTATCCCGCCAAGTTGGCGCTGTTGTGACTAGGAACTAAATCTTTTTTTTTTTTTTTTTCTTTTTCTTTCACATTTAAAGGTTCTGACCTTTACGTAATTCCGGAGGATGTGATCTCATTATATTTAATGAGTGAAATGGAATTACGTACAAAACTGCACGCCATCTGGTTATGTGAATTTGCTTTATATGCCGGATCAATTTGTTCCAGGAGGAAAATTGATTCCGGTTTTATGTCAATATTGCAGAAATATCTTAATGACATTAAGACGAAACTTGAAACGTTTCTTTGATGGTTAATTTCGTCGCAGAAGAAATGCAAAAAGGTGCTTTGAGATGCAAAAGGTCAGATTTAAAACCTGTGACTTGCGAAGCAAAGTTGTTTATTTCGGGTAAAAATAGTACTTTCCTTTAAATGTCAAATCCTAGAAGTAGCAAGCTGACCCTTGACCCTTTGCACTCTAGATATATGCAGCTATGCAGTTCGTTACTAATTATAATCTTGTGATTTTCGGAGTAAATATGCAATTTTTGAAGCAAAAGTTTATTTAATTCGCACATTTAAAAACAGTCACGATACATTTATTTATTATGTAATGATGAAATTCCTAATTTTTGCAATATTTATCAAAGATATTTGTATTATAAAATATGCACGTTCCGGCTTGTTTGTAATTGCATAACCGTTTTTTGTTAGTTATCAGTTTACTTTCATGAGTTATTTAGTCTGGAAATTACATTATTAAACTATTAAAATAATTTTTTAATATTATTTTTACAATTCTTCCAAGGAAAATTAGAGACATTTTGAGCGTAATTTAAAAACTGAACATCAAATTGCTTTAATACGAAAAGGGCGCATTTTGGAAGAAGGGATTTTTTTCCCTAGTATATAGTATAGCCCTAGTATTGGGTTGTTCGGAAAGTCATTTCGTTTTTTTTTTTTTTT
>JAPMOQ010035860.1:368-13764 GCA_026543055.1 Argiope trifasciata
ACACACACACACACACACACACACACACACACACACACACACACAATCTTACCGTATCATAGCAACGGAAAGACTGGAACTCGTATAAAATTATGCAAAATCAAATATTAATGCATAATATAATTCGTAAAAATGTTAATCCGTAACTTCATACAGCTCTTTCTATATGTGTTCCTTTCAATTTATATACATTCTAGGTTACATTCTGTAAAATATGAAATAACTGATTTCTTTAAAACATAAAATTTAGTTCTAATTTTTTTCATCGATGGGTTTATAAATATCTGCGAACAAATACCGATAAAATGGATGGATTAATTTTAGTTTTCCACAAATAACTGAGAACCGATACAAACCGGTTTCCATTCAAACGATGAATATTCGAAAACTGGTTTTTCCCATTATAAACGATTTTTGGAAGGGATAAAAAAAAAAAAGCCGTGTGGACAAACATTTGTTTTCGCACCTCAAGACAACCTGTTATCTGTACTCGCCCAATGACTGTTTATAAACATGACAGATAAACCGGTCAAGAAGCAAGGAGTCCAGTTTGCTCAAGTTGTGGAGGTTTGTATACAGATGAAACTGGCAGATTACCAGTTCAGTGAAACTGGATTCATTACGCAAGAAATTTGACCCTGCAGACGGTTAGTCCACTTTCAGTGTTTATTTTGTTAATAAAGATTTATGAATCATTTCAAGGATTTATTATTATTATGAATCATTTCAAGGACTTATTATTATTATGAATCATTTCAAGGATATTTCATTTCTCATGTGGTGCAGCAGCTAGGGAGCAAGGGAGGCATGGATGCCCCGGTTTTACATTTTACAGGGAGCAATGGGGGCGAGAGGGGGCAATTTTACAGGACATATTAGAACTTGTACACTATTTTTTTAGAGGAAAATAGAGAGAAGGGGTTTAAAAATAATATATCCTCGGGGATAATTGACAAACCATAAGTGACGTTTCATCGGGGGAAAAAATATTATGCCCCAGGCTTTCGCTATTGCATTTCTTATCGATTCTCTACTACATGGTGTGTTTTGTGCTTAGCTTAGTTTAGTTATTTTTATGTCCCATTGTAAAGTAACATTAGGGCTACTTCGGGACGGACATCGTCATTTGAGTCACGGTTAGATGACGAGGACGACACCTGAGCTGGCACTCCCCTCTCCACCCCACAACCACAAAAGCGGGAGGACGTTTGGTCTGACAGATTTAATGTGCAAGAGACCCGGTGATTCGGTGGAATTGAGTTTCGAACCAGAAACTCTCCGGTTTCGAAGCCCAGACCTTGTCACCAGGCTACCGAGGTCCCATTTTGTGTTAAGCTAGAGTACAGAGACGAGAATTATATCTCACTTAAATCAATTTGATCCAAAGTTTGGCTCAGAATTGTAATTTTGACAGCAAGTTCATGTACCAAATTTTCTTTTCCAAGCTCACCGAATTGCTTCAGGAATCGAGAACAATAACACGTAAACAGACAGACAGTGGACCTATTGGCGGATCTGGTCCAAATTTATCACAATTTTTGTACATATCATATGCTAAAATTAATCTATATTCTTGATTTTTAAAACTATTGCGTTTACTCATACATGAATTTAAACATAAAAAGAAATGTTCGTATGTACTTTTCTTATAGATTAAAAAACTACAAAGCCGATTTAGCTTGGATTTTCGGAAAATAATCCGCATTCGTCTGCAGTAGTTTAAAACTATTGATCTTGACCATAAGAAAGAATGTTTACAGCTTATACTATAAAATCAATAGTTTATGCCACGATCACAATGAAATTTAAGAAACCAAGAAATATTTTTGCGCATGTGCAGAAATAAAGTGCATTTACATTCTGACATTTATGAAATGACGGTTAGATTTTGCAAAGTTCTACAGAAATGTTTCAAATGCTTTTAAATTTTTAGAATCATCGCAATAACGATGATACTGTGATATTATGAAGAAAAGTTAATCGCAAGATCAATCATTATGGAGTAATGTAAGTGGACAGAATCTGGAGAATTTATACTTTTCTCATGGACAATTGACCAACGAGTAAAAAAACCAACAGATTTGTTATTATATATGTCAACTGAATCACCAAAAACACTGCAAATCGAAAAACATTGCAACAAATTGAATACAGCAATAATTACAGTTTATATTAACCAAAACACAAGAATAATAATATTTTAAATGTCTAATTTTAATTAAATACTATAACTGATATCAAACTTTCATTCCCATAATGCTCATTTAATCAATAATGTAAAGTAAATAACACATTTCCGAGCACAATAACGGCAAGGTCATAATACGTCTTTCATTACAGTAATATGATTACACAGATATTCATATTCATTACAGTAATAGGATTTAAGAAGCGAGGTGGCGCTGATGCCATTTAATTTGCTTTCGATAATTAGAAAAGGAATCGACGCATACCCTGCCTCAACCACTGACGCGATTTCACCAGTTTTTATTTCATACGAAAGCTTATGATCACTAAATATGTCATTAACGGTTAGCTATCTTTCTATCTTACCACCATTTGCTGTATATTCTCAAAAAGGAAAAAAAAAAGTTACCCAGTTTCAACAACTGGACCGAATTCGCCTATTTTATTAAGCCCTTGATTAGGATGTTCCATAATAATAATTCATTACTTACTTAAAGCAATAATTTTATCTATGGTGATGATGATGTCGTGTCCGTGTTTCCACGGAAAGGGAATGCAGTGGCTTCTGAGGGTAAAGACCCTTGAGCACCCAGAGGGCAGAAGTCTGATTTCTAGCTCATATGAAGGTGACACACACATTTACTTGCACAACCCCTTTTTATAGAGGGGCACATTCATACATTTCACAGATAGAACACAGATCAACCATACCCGAACCGGGGCTCGAACCCGGGAAGCCGAAATGACGGGGAAGACACGCTATCTTTATGCCTGTGGTGATAAACTGTAGTTTTTCAAAGTTAACTGATATAATTAAACTGAACTATCAAAGTAATGGACGAACAATTTGTAGCCGACTAACTAGTTTGAAATTAAATTTAACAAATATTTAAGAATTTTCACAATAAATTTAATAAAAAGCAATAGCAGTCAATGAAAAAATACTAAAAAACCCTTTTCGCTTTGAAAAAGAAAATAAGGAAAGTAGCATAATACTCAAATCCTTCATTCAATTTTAGTTAATAAGGAATGACGACAGCAGATTCCTTTTATTAATTTAAGGGCTTATTAAATACAATGAATGAGAAAAAAATTGTAAATAATAAACGAATGCCACTGGTATGACATTCATTCATATTAACTAGTTCGATATTTCGTAATGGAAGAGAAAGAAACCGTGAAAAAAATAATTTCTTCAGATGCCACCCTCTATCAGACTTTCAACGTTGCCAAATCATGCAACGAAATTTTGAAATCCAATGTTTTGCATTTGGCTGGTAGAACAGAATTACTTCAAAGTACATGAATGCAAAGACAGTCTTTTCGTAGTCAGAGAATGGGAAGAAATGTTTTCTAAATGAATTAATTTTCATAAAGTCTCAGCCACAATGGACGAAATTATTATTAGGATATCCGAAATAGGATAAGCAACAGAAAAAGTAATCGTAATCAAAGAGAATTGATAAAATTAAGGAAAAAATTAGGCTTCTAATCCGAAAGGTTAGAACTGTTTCCGATTTTATTTGTCTGCCTACCTTATATTCCAAAATTTCATAAAAACAGTTAATAATTATATAACGCAAATAATATACGCATGCACTCACATACATATATACATACATATAGTTTATTTAACATTGTTTTAAAGATGTCAAAGTACACGCGCAGACAGTTAAAACAAAAAGAATCATTAAAAAATGTTTGTAAAAATTAATTAAAAGAAAAAGAAAAAAGTTAACCGAAATAAAATTGATTTGTCAGAAAAACATTTTGATTAGATTTTAAAGTAGAGTAAAGTGGTTTTTGCTTGATAAAATGCTTTAAAGTTATTAAACAACCAACTGATTTTTAATTAAAACAGTTATCTGTATTTTTTTAACTTCCGCAAACACTCATCTACAATTTAAGAAGTGATTTCATGCCAAATTTGGTAGTTTTAGGCCTAACGGTCCGCTCAATAAATTCTCAGACAGGAAGACAAATTTCCTGAATGAATTTACTAACATAAATCTGCAAATTTAGGCGTTAATACCACATATTAATTTTTTTCATTAGAGCTTTTTTTTTGTACTCATTAAGTTTACAAACAAACGGACATAATCAAAGAAAATAATAATTAAAATTACAACCAAAATGAATTCTCAGAAAGGAAAACAAATTTCCTGTGAATGAATTTACTAACATAAATTTACAAATTTAGGTTTAATCACCACATATTTCTTCTTTACAGCTAAGTGTTTTTTTTTTGTTTGTTTTTATTCAGCATGTTCACAAACAAACCGACATAATTGCGAAACCATATTGTTCGTCTGGTAGATGTCTCAAACGTAAAGATTCGACAAAATCTATAAGTCGAATGTTTTGACGACCACAGTATTTTCTTTTTATTTTCTCGTATACCGTAGTGCAGATAAAATATTGTAATCTTCAAAGAATTCGAACTCGAGATTTTTACGAATCTCCATGTTTTAGACTTCCTTGAGTTTGAAAAACGCATTTCTGAAAAAGGCTCAAGAAAATTCAGAAACGCTTTGAGCTAGGCAGATGAAATTAGATATACGTTTTTTTTTATACCAGATTTGTAGATTTTTCTCAAATTTTGGGTAAAATCTGCTCAGAGGAAAATCTGTAGCCTGTTCAAATATAATTTAAAACAATATTTACAAAACGAGGAGAGCTATATAAATAAAATTCGATACACAATATTCATTATCTATAGTCTAGAGCCAATTTCAATAACGGATTGACCATCTGTCGGCCTGTACTTATAGAAACGGTAAACGTGACAATTCAAAAACATAATGGCTTAAATATATCAAATTTCGTAGACGATTTTGCAAATACAATTGTAGTTTTGTGAAATTTTGGTTGCAGTCCAGGATGCCAAGCATGTGATATTTGAATGCACCAAGTTTATTCCGGTGAGACGTAAACTCAGAAACTGCCTTCTAAAGAACAATATAGCTTGGAATCCCCATTTATTTGCCTTTATACAGAGTAAATCATCTTTCATTCCTTTTTGTACATATATTAACAGTATTTTCCCCGTATTATTTAAATTATAATTCAATATGTTTGCCTACATATATTTGTTTATATACTTATGCATCTGTAACTTGAATATCTTTTTAAATTATTTGATCATGCTTCTTCAATTGTTTTATATTATTTACTGTATGTTTCTGTTAGTATGTGAGCAATATTTTTTCCTTTTTGTTTGTATTTGTGTATTTACTTGTTCCTTCCGTTTGTGTTTATGTCCTTACATTTGAAATTTATTCTACTTTCATTAGTAAACTGACTTATGTTTGTAAGTCTTGTGGTATACTTGTTGGCACATAAGGAGTTTATATATCGAGGACCAAACAAAAAAAAATGTTGGGAAAAATCCCATTTAAAAGGGAAATTTGACTTTTGGGTACTATTAACCGTATGTCAGAAGAAATAGGCGCCATGGTGGCCTGGTGGTAAGGTTTCGGCTTCGAAACCGGAAGATTTCAGGTTCGGTACTCAATTCCACCAAAGAGCCATCGTGTAAGGGGATCTCTTGTTCGTTAAATAAGTCAGGCCAAACGTCCTCCAGCTGATGTGGTGTGGAGATGGAGAGGGCTCAGGTGTCGTTCTCGTCGTCTGATCGTGGTTCAAATTGACGAGGTCCATCCCAAAATAGCCCTAGACAGCGGGACGTTAAAATAACTGAATTAAACTTAACAAAACCAGGCAAAATAGCTCGCCAAAAATGACACGATAAATTCCATAAAAATGCTAAATTCTTTTCAAGGGTTAATATTGCGAACGCTATGGAAGATGTTATCGGGAATAACACCTTTATTAGAGAGTGTGAGAGAAAGTTTTATAGAGACCATTCCCACTAATTTATATTTTTCAGATACTAGAAAATGGAAAGATAACTAAACAGTCAAAGACAAAAAGTCAAATGGTAAACTACAACTATAGGTGAAGGAAAGATAGTAAAAGGAAAAGAGTTTATTGAAGGACGTGTTAAACAAGCATAATAAAACACGTCAGCAGATGCTGTAAATAAGGTTTAAAGTTTTTATTATAGCGATAAAGGTTGTAGTGTATAATAAATTTTCATTATTTCTGTCGGGTTATTTTCATTTTCGTGACGTTTTTTGCCCAAGAACCAGCATAAACCGACGGTATATGACCTGATATTATATCTATCAGATAGATAAATAAATGTTAAAACTGAGAAAAAATGAAAACGAAGATTAACAAATGATGTGATTAATTTCGGGATTCGAAAGCATTCAAAATTCGTTAAAGAACAATCACTGAATTTTCACTTCTCGTAATCGAAGCATAGGGGTGGGGGATGTATTTACAGATTTTGACAAATTTCTACATTTCACACCTTCCATGAGCACGAAAAACACATTTTTGGAATTATGTTGCATTGCGTGTGCACATGAAAGTCAAAAACACTTTGAGTTATACTGATGAAATTTGGTACACAGGCATAACCTAAAATCAAATACAACTAATATTCTTCGATTTTTTTTTAAGATAATTTTCTGAGGCGATTAGTAACGAATACACCGGCAAAAATAATTTATTACTGATTTCAAGGTGAACAAAGTTTTTAAATTAATAACAGAACTTCAAATGTAATTGCACACCAAACTGAAAACTTTCCAATTTATTTTTCAAAATTAGCTGCTGTATAATTAGCACTAATCCGAAACGATAATGAGATAAGACTTTAAAAGAGCAGAAACACGTGGAAAATCTTACTAATGAACTTGCATGCATTGAAGAATACGATCAAGGAGCCGGTAATTCCACGTGTATCTGAAGAATGTTGGAAACCTATCCAACACGTGTAGGCAAGGGATCAGACAAAGTTGGAAGACTGCCTAACACGAGTGGGCAATGGTTCAGACGCGAGACCACGTTCGAAAGTATGGCTGAAAAAAATTTATTTACGTAGAAATTTCGAGGAAAATTTAGGGCCAAGAAAAACAGAGTGAAATTGTCGTTTGAGAGGCGTGAATAAGTTGCCAAATAAACCTTAAGAAATGTGAAAAATTTCGGCATATATTTTTGCGGCAAGTAGGTGAGAGAAACAGTGTAAGATGAGTATTAGATATTCAAATAGCGCATTATGAAAGTCATTATGTGAAAAAACAGGACGTCAAGCACAATTTCATGCATAAACCGATAAATTTGATAAATATGAAATAATTTATCATATTTACCAAAGTCAGAGGTGATAATGTATAATCACCGGTAAATTTTATATAATCACTGATTAATTACTTTTACCGTAACATATACTTATTCCTTTTTAAACTTTTACCACTTGCTCTCTTTTACTGAGAGCTCAAGATTTACTTCGTCTTGTCTTATGGATTCGTCTTTATATTCGTGATTTCCTACGATAACAGTGTTTTTTTAACTTAGCCTTGTGCTTGGCGCAGTATGGCCAAATATGGATCTTGCGCCATAAAACACCACAAAACCAAACCAAGCCTTGAAAATAATTTCTTAGGAGAATTATGAGCATTAAAGTATGTGAATGAATTTTTCGACAATAATTATAATTTTGAATATTTGTGTAAAAAAATATTGAAAAAACATTAAGCCAAAATATGTCATTAAGTAACAAAAGCTTTAAAAAATTGATTTTTTAAGCTAAAAAGAGGTAGAAAGCAAAAAATGTTCTAATATAGAAGTTTATTAAATGATTCGATTGAAATTTTGTTGATTGCTTAAGAAATGTAAAAGGGAAAAAGAAATAGTTACTGGGTGCCAAATCGGGGCTATATGGAGGGTTGTTCAGAGCTCCTACCAAAACGTTTTCAGCAGTCTCTTTGTCTGCTTCAAAAGAACGACACCATTTCGCTACCTGTTTTCTACTCATTGGTTCTCCCCGTACACTCCAACAATTTGCCTGCGAATGTCTGATGGATTTTTGGTCCATAGAAAATGTATAAGTAGTTAAAGAATCATATATGAGATCTCATATATTTCAGTCATTCAGTTTTTGAATGATCGCATTTATCTGCATTCCAAAATGTAGACCAAAAGATGGTCAACTCTGACAGATTTGGTCTAAAATCTGATGCAGATCTACATTTAGGTGTTTCATCTGTGTACTAAATTTTATACATTCAGTTCTGTTATATAGTAATTGTATTAACTTATAATCGGATACCCAGGCAGACATATTTCCTATGAATGAATTTTGTTCAAAACTTGACAGAAACCTACAAATATGGAGAAACGAAAATACACCAAATTTCATGTAGCTTAAAACATTTTTGAATTATAGTATTCAACATGGATAGTGAAATACTATTCCAAGAAATATGTTTTCAGAATTCAGGGAAATTCAAAAAGTTAAAATCCATCAAAATCACGAAATCAAAATTTTTTTGATGACATCAATATCTCCTCTCAGACAGGGACGGCCCTGTGGAAAGGGGCACCGGGATTAAGAATTAAAACAGTGTTCTGAACAATAATTATGTTACAGCATACTGGAAGTCTACAAGCTTGTTTCCATGTGATTGACTGAGCATCGACTGACGCCTTTATCAGGCAAAGATAGCAGTGATATCAATAAAAAGGCGGGGAATGTTCATCTATGAGTAAGGAAATGTTAAGAGAGAGCGGCGTGCCCGGCACCCAGAAGTCGAGACTAAAGCTGGGTTCAAATGGACTTACATATCATCAGCTATCTACTTTTGTCCATATCTAAAGTCATATTTTTATTCAATCCTTTTTACATTGCCAGTTACTTAATATAATAAATTCAGAACCTCCTTTCAACAAATTAAAATCAAATAGAGGGTTATCTTCGGTCAAGCATAATATAATGATTAAAAGCTCTTGTTGTACTTAGCATCAAAAAAGAAATCGAAAAAATTGTCATTTTCCTAGAGTAATTAATAGCACAAATAAAATTCCATACATTAAATACATATGCAAATGTTCGGTTTTTTTTAAAAAACAATTATTTGTTTTGCTAAAAATGTAGGGCCCCAAATGGTTTCTTGCAACCTGACCTCTTCATAGAGAAGGCCGGCTCTGCTTTCAGGGCAGAGTAAGTGAAAATTTGACAATAGAACAATGGTAGATATTTTTCGAAATTACGGTAGTGAATATTACTGCATAACCGAAAACTAAGTAGAGGTGGCAGGGAGCACAGTTGAAAATGCTCCATACCGAGTCTAGAGCAATGATCGTGTTATGAGATTCCCCCGAATATTGTCTACTCAGGCGTCTCATAACAACGAGCTCATCATCAGCTGCTGGTCGAATGGGAAACGACAAACCGCAGCAGTTTGTCGTATTCCAGAGATCCAGATAAAGAATCCCGTTTCTACCGGCTGGATCTCATTTCCCTCAGATCGATTCACACATCCAATATTTTGGTCGCACACCAATTACACAACAGAAGTACGGTATGAAGTACATATTCCCCATAATTAAGGTATCCGACTACGTTCGAAGGGGGGGGGGGAAGGATTTTTTTACAAAAAGAAAAGAAAAAACTATTTAAAACTATAGTTTTTAGATGTATTTTCAATCATAATATTGAATAATATAAATACAACAAAATTATTTGAGAACAGAATATATTTTGAGAAATAGGAAAACTTGTAGTAAATTTTAATGAAATTGAACTAAAACGGTTAACATTTTACACAAAATTGTAATTCAGCAATCCTATTTGTCTTTGTACACAAGTAATAGAATATATTGATGAATGAAAGGAACCAGAATCTAAGAAACATTTTGAGATGCAAAGAAGTTAAGGGTTAAAAATATACGTATATATGCACTTTTTCCACACATTCACAACTTAATTTTCCTAAAAACACCTATAAATGAAAAAGTATTTCACCAAAAATAAAATTTTTTGGTTCATTTCATTGCTTATATTATTTAAAACACACGCTGAGATGTTTATGTAAACACCTCCATTAGTTTTTGAGGTATCATGTTAATGGTGGAGAATTTTTGCGAAAATTAAAGTTTTGAGAAAATTGAAATTTGACAAATTTTAGCTGGGAAAAAAAATGTGACCCTGGATGATAGGACAGGCCTTCTGTTTACTAGAAAAGATAAACTGTTTGCGAAAGAGGAAAAGCTGAACGACAAGAAATGACGATAAAAATTTCGTTATTGTGGCTGATAACTAGTGTTTTTAACGTAGTCGAATCCCTTAACCTTTTACAGTCGAAAAAGTAATTCGATGCATATTTATTCACTTAAGACAGGAACTTATTCATTGCTTCGAAAAATAAATAAATAAATTGCATTCATTTAAGCCTTTTGTCGGCTTGTGGCCAGTCTTATTTGTACGGAGGAATGATGTTATATTAACACGCCTTCGTATAGGGCAGTGCTCCGCAACCGATGTGTCGTGGCGCACTGGTGTGTAATGCGCCAGACACAGGTGTGCCGCAGTCAAATACATTGTATTCGAAATTTTACAATTTTGTATAAATTCGCGAATTTTCGGATTAGTTTGTGCAGAAATGGGAGCCGAATACGAATCCTTATTATTTTATACAGAAATTCGTTGGCTATCCCGAGGCAAAGTTTTGGCTAGATTATTTGAGCTTCGTCACTAGGTGTGTTAATTTCTTTTAACACAGAATATGCTCGAAATATGCCAGTACCTCGATGATGATTCCTGGACAGCCAAACTTGCATACATGGCTGATATATTCGAGCATTTGAATGAACTTAATAAAAAAATGCAAGGTCGAAATGAGAATATTTTGACGTGCTCCGACAAATTACAAGGATTTTAGAATTATTAGGATTTTATTTGGCTGAAAGAATTGCAAAATGGATGTTTGGAAATGTACCAAAGGACCAATCATATTACAATTGAAAACAAACAATTAATTGTGGATCTGGCCCAACAACATTTAAGTATGCTTCAGCAGAAATTTGATCAATATTTTTATTCCATTAATATGGGACAATATGATTGTATTCGAAATCCTTTTGCAACCAATGCAATAAATTCTACGGAAGCACTGCCGCTACAAATTCGAGAGGAATTTACAGATTTAAATAATGACATGACTTTAAAATTATTCATCTCCGAAGTTCCATTAGATGTTTTCTGGATTTACGTTAAAAAAGAATATCCTCACATTTCCTACAAAGCAATCTTACCATTACTTCCATTTTCGACGATATATTTATGTTAGCAAAGTTGTTCAACACTTGTATTAATTAAAAATGATAAGCGGTCATGCTTAAAAGATCTTGACTAAGAACTTCGGGTCGCGGTGTCAAATATTGAGCCGAATATAAAACTTTTGAGTTCATTGAAACAAGCGCAGGTATCACATTGATAATTATTATGATTGCGTAGAAATAAATATGTTATGGTTTTATGTATGTATACTTTTCAAATAGGAAACAAATATTTATTGTAACATTTGTGTATCAATTAATACCTATATACTTTAGCTTTTGGTGTGCCGCGGAATTCTAGAAAGAAATAAGGTGCGTCGTAGGTGAGAGAAGGTTGCGAAGCACTGGTATAGGGCATACTCGGTTCTTCACAGCACCTACTATTCGGTGACCGAGCACCTATATGTTCCACATGACGCACAGATTTTACAGTTCATCACATTTTGATCGGGTGCCCAGCTTTTAATATTCATCGTAACCAGTATTTTTCACTCATTACCTTTAACTCTCACTGGTTTATTGGGAGAGAACCACTATGTAAACAATTTAAATTTTTTATGCTATTAAATTTTTACCTTTTTTAGAATATTTAACCTCTTTTTAACCACATAGATGGCGCAGTTGGGCCAAGGATGACTCTTGTGCCAAAAAAATACAAAACAACCAACCAACCAACAGAAAAATAAATATATGTAATGACATTTTAAGCACTAATTTCAGTTTTAATAAATTTCCTAAGTTTTATCGTTATTAAACCCATATTAAAGTAGTTCTAAAATATCCTCTTATTTCCTGATCTCATTTCATTTTTTTTCTATCAAATCAATTCAAGAGAAACTTTGTAAAAAATGCTGTCGTCAGCGGTTCACACGCTCCGCGTGAAGGGATAGAAAAATATCAGCCAGTACAATTTTTTTTAAAGTAAAAAGATCTCTGTGTTTCCCTTATCAGAATTGACAAGCTTCAGAAATCGCTCTCAGAATCTTAATAATACAATAATTGTGGAAATACATTTTCCCTATCAATATTTCAAGTTATAGATTAGGTATAAGTTCAAGATTAGGGATAATTTCTTCTTCCCCACTTCTTGACTAGTCTGTTGCTGTGAGCGGACATGCCTTGTAAATAAATTATGCCTGCCCGGAATGGATGAAAGAGAAATTAAAAATACAAAATGTCTTTACTGTCTTCAAATCTGTCTTCTGATTTAAAAAAATTATATGCTTGCACTAGATGTTTCAAATCTCATTTTCTTACCATTTTGTTGTAGGTATTTTTAACAATTAATGTTAAAAAAAATAGTAATAAAATAAAATAAAACGTCGAAATGATGCACCGTCTTGAATGGTGAGCGTGAGTCACCATCTGAATGCAAAAGATTAAATTTGACAATTTCGAGAAACTTGCAGCAAGTCCTCTAACGAGAGTTATCTCAAAATCTTGACGCAGCCTCCAATAATCATAATAAGCATAGATTCAATCATAATGCTCTATGTTTATTATGCCAATATTCTATTTGTATATGCGAAAATTATGCGAGAACTTCTATTTGTACGATGCAATTAATAAAAATTAGTTGGGATTACAAAATTAACAATCGCATATTAATATAGAAAACGAAGAGTTAGTCAGTGAAAGCGGCTGGTTAGTTTAGTGCACATTTTTTTCAGAAAATTCGGCAATATTTTAATGCTTTTCAATACTTCTGATCACTAACATAATATCAAGTGTAGAATTTTTGTGTCCCACTTAAGCGAACTTTCAGTTTCGTAATCCCTTTGTAATATCTCTGTAACACAGCTACGAGTAAATGTTTATCCACGTAATAAATACTTATTGATTTTGAAATAATAATAATGAGATTTTATCAACTGCTGCATTCACGTGCCGAAGTATAATAAAGAAAATATTCAATCCAGTACTGATAGCTAACCTGATTTTCTTTATCAGGGAAATGGAAATAAAAAAAGTGTGAATTTTAGAACACACAATCGCATACTTTTATAGACGTAATTTGAAG
>JAPMOQ010035860.1:14164-24405 GCA_026543055.1 Argiope trifasciata
AAAAATTCTTTATTCACTTTATTACGCATTTAAATGTCATACCAATATAATTAAAAGTAACTCTATTTATGATTTACCTTTGGCGGACAATAATTCGTTCAAAAAGAGAGACAGAGATTAATAATTTATACTCATCAATGAAGACTGATGAACTATTTTTTAACCTACTGACTGAAAGCAATATTTTAAATTACACGTTTCTGGAGACCAGCTTCTTCGCCCAGATCAACACTTTTTAAGTTGTTAACTATTTATATGGCATATAGATTTTTGAAATTTCACTTTTTTATTTGATAAGACATGTATTTCATTAGGCCAAAAAAAATTAAATGCATGCAAATTGAAAAATGCGTGCATTACAAAACAAAAAGGCAAATAAAAATCTTATTTCGAAATTTTTTTAAAAAATGCCTTGTGTTGATGTTAGTCTTAATTTTAATAACGGGTATCAAAAGCGATTGAATGTTTTAAGGGAAAAGTTTAAATTACATTAAAAATGAATTTTGTGAAAAATAATTACAATTTTGCATTTTACATTTAAAAATTTCTTAAACAGAGAAAAAAGAAACATATTACAAAAATGATCATTAAAAAGGTAATTTTCGAAGTTTTAAGATTACACAAAAATCATTTTTGTGAATCAATAATTGTGAAAGATAAGGTCGTCCACTTATATAAAAGGATTACTTGATACAACTTCTGTCTCATAAACTAATATAAATTTATTTTTCACCTATCTCTTATTGATGACTCATATATTACATCACTTATCCTATAATTCTTATGAAGTATTTTTGTTTATTTTCCCACGTATTTTCATGTTCCATTTTGTTCTATTTCTCAACATTTTGCAGGTAGTTATCTTTTCTCAAACATTCTATATTACTTACTACTTTATTTATTTTGGCTATTAGGAGCAAAACATTTTTTGTCTCTAAATATTAGGCAACATGTTTTCTTCTTTACCATAAATTTTTCCCACAATTTATTTGTTAATTTTTATCCTCTCGTATTTATTCAACAACACGATATCAACTGTTAATCTATTTTTCGAGAAATTCGTTTTCTCTAATATTTTTGTACATTTCATAAAATTAGCTGGTACTTTCTAACAGTAAACATTCTATATCAGTACACCAATCTATTAGTTTTATCGATTTATTCTGCTCATGCGACCTGGAAATATTGATTATTTGAAATAACGCTTCTTACTTCAACCATTATTCTTCAGCAGTCAATAATTCATAGCCCAAAGTAAAAATTATAAGTAAATTTAGAAATCAATTTGAAATAATTAGCGTTTAAGCAAGTCAATAAAATGCATTCAAAAACTGAATTTTCATCTATTTGAAAAGAATTTTGTTTCCATGCATTTATTAGACTGTGCGAATTTTCATGCCATTTTTCATGCCATTTATAATTATATTTCATGCCATTTATAATCCTATTCCATGCCATTTTTCATGCCATTTATAATCCTATTCCATGCCATTTTTCATGCCATTTATAAACCTATTCCATGCCATTTATAATCTTATTCCATGCCATTTATAATCCTATTCCATGCTATTTTCCCTGCCATTTATAATCCTATTCCATGCCATTTATAATCCACATTTGGTGATCAACTGGTTCACCAGATATATTTGCGGAGTTAATTTTCAATTAAATCTCAAATGTATAACTTGTTCGTAATTCTCCCGAAGATTAATTTTTTACGAATAGAAATTGTAATAAATATTAGAGCAATGTTATTTTAAAAACCTTACACATATTCTATTTATTATGTATATAAACCTACCCAAGGTAAATGAGACCTATGACATCAAAGTGCAAGTATTGCTTCGAATATTAATTCATTTATTTTTTAGCTTTTAGTTATTGTATTGTAACTTCGTTACTGTATTATTGCTTTTAGTTATTGTAACTTCGCTTTCTTATTCTTCGTGAACTATAGAAATATGAAAGAAAAATTTTTCTACTTTGTTTATAGCAATAAGAAAATCACACGACCAAATTATCAATGCAACAATGGAAACATTAAAAATTTTAGTACAAAACTCTTTTGTTGAAAATTAAAAAAATATTTTTTTTTTAATTTGTCAAACCCAGAGGAAAAATGCAGCGATAAAAAGACAAATTTTTAAATTTAAAGTGATGTAAATTTCAATTCCCTTTTATTTTAATGGTTAATTTTAATTTTATGAATTTTGCGATTTAATGTTAAAGATTAATTCTATTTTTATGTTGAGCAAATGCATTTAAACCTTATATAACGTCTAAAGATGAGAAGAGAAATTTTGGTTTGGGCGTAGTTTAGATAAGAAATGTATGGGAAATAAAAACGAGCACAATTTGACGTTATAAAATAATTTAAATCGATGAAGTTTAAATCGAATTTATAAAATAATTAATTTTAACACCGCGGTTTAATGGAAACTATTGCATATACATAAGTTTTGAAAGAAGAGTGGTTTTAGCTTCTATGAATCGAAAACACATACAGAAATTTTCTCATTAGTCGAGGCTTGGGGGTCACCAAAACAGGAAATTCTTGAGCGAAATCTACCCTATTAAACGGTTTTTGCTATTTTAGCAATTTTGAGATACATTTAAAACTCATTTATTTGCCAGTATTTTAGTTCATTAAAAAAGTCATTTTATTCGGAATGTGATTCAAAGTAAAAAAATCTCAGTTTTCAAAAAAAGAAGGAAAAAAAAAAAAAAAAAAAAAAGAACCAAAAGGACAGTTTCATTCAGAAACGGCTTTCTGAAAACGTGTTAAAAAAAGAACGAATAATTCCTCATTAAAAATTCTTTAAACGACTTCTTTAGAAAATTCGTGATGTTCCGAATTAAGAACGCAGTCATCAAAATGTCAATGGTCACGTGACGCCAAAAGAATACAAACAAAAGAAGAGAAGAGGGAAACAACCAAACGATAACTGCTTTCCCCCACTCGACGAAAACGGGGAGGAGAGGGGGGAACCAAAGTAATAAAAAGCCACATGAATTGAACCATTTTTCGATTAAAGAAGAAATGGAATAAGAATTTCTTGGATTATGGAACAAATTTCGAATAGAATTCGGATCGATTCCTCGGTGCGTTCCAGCCAGCGCGAAAGACCACTCGGAATCGTCTGCGCTACACGTGAGATGGGAATTATTCCAGAAAAGCCTCAAGTGTGAGCACCTGTATTTGTTTCGTAATAGTTATAGTAAATAAAAAGAATCTTCCAGCAGAAAACGTTTTATCAACATCAGTGTAATATCCATCACAACATTTATTGCAATTTTGACACTTTTATCTGCAAATATCTATATAGTTAGCGTGGTAAAATAAATTTATTAACCAATAAATCTTGTCACAAGCAATTTAAGGCTATGCGATATTTAAAAATAACAGCAAGGAAATTAAAATATGCTGACGATTTGGAGAACATTTTGTAACGCTCACAACATTAAATCCTGGTTAAGAATGAATAATTTTGGCAAATTTTTATTAATTAAAGAGTTAACTAAAAATCAATAATAATAAAAATTAAAATTTGCAACATTTTTTTATTTATTAAGATGACATACATCTATGATATTAATATATTTGATAATAAAATATTCATTATTAGGAAATATTCTAAAAAAGAAAATACATAATCAGGAAAATAAAAATAATTTTAAGCATGTTTAATTTTTTTCTTGTACTTCAGTTTAATTTTGAAACTGTATAATATAGATTTCTGATTGTACTCGAACAAGATTAAGAGGCTATTACGGTGCATGAACGATAGTGCCACTCTTCAAATTTCCATACTATAAAAATATACATTTATATCCAAGGATTAGTGAGGCATACTGTGTCACACAAAGATATCATATACCAAATTAAAAAATATATATATTTGTTTTAACACATGATATAAAAATAAAAAACAATGATTGTTATTTTTATTTCCTCGCATACATGGTATAAAAAAAGTATTATAATCACCAAAAAATTCGAATTCGAGATTTTGACAAATTTTTGCATTTTAGAACTCCTTAAGTTCGAAGAACACATTATTGGATAATATCCGTCTGTGACAAAGATAACTTTAAAATGTTTTGACTTAGATGGCTGAAATTTGGTATATGGTCTTAAATCAAATTTTCAGATCTCTATCAAATTTGGAGTAAAATTTGTTCCTAGGAACTCCGTTTGTTCGAATATCAGTTAACACGATAATTACAAAAAGAAAAAGCAAGCTAGATAGTTAAAATTCAGTACAAAGAACCAGAATCTATAATGTAGACGGCCATCAAATTTTGAACTAAATACAACGAGAAGAACGACGGTCTGTCGATCTATATTTTCGAAAACAAGAAGAGTGATGATTCTAAAATGAAATGACAAATATATCAAATTTGATATGGGAATTTGCGACTACAAAGGCAATTTTGTGAAAAATTTTGTTTCAATTGGTTGGCAAAAACGACAACTGGGTGCTTGAAAAAAAGGTTGCTGATGGAATAATGAACATGAAACTATGCCTCAGAGATTTGACTAAAATCATATACAGTAAAAGCTCTTTATTCTTGGAGTATATGTTCCATAAATATGCCGCGAATACAGAAACCGTGAATACGGAATGGTAATTTATATGGGATTATACGCGATACGTTCCTAGGTGACATATGTTATATAAATTATTATTTCCTGTCTATTCATTTATCTTATTCATGTTTCCGGTGGATTATTGTATTCAACTGAGTTGTCCATTCTGTATTCGTATTGCTCTAGTCTGTAATCGTTACAATAAAATGGATAAAAGAGTCTATGACATCTGCTTTCTTTGCGTCAGATTCGAATTAATATTTGGAATGAGGAGAGAAAATTTTCATTTCTAAATCGTTAGTTCTACCTTATTTCTAAGTCGTTAATTCTACAAGTATACTTTATTCATTGACTAATAAGGTTGTTTTCATTCTGTTTGTTTAAATTTTCGAAAACACCGATCGCGGTGAGGGCGGCTTATGTCAAAGTCCTCGGCGATACCATTTAACAACATACTTTAAGCAAAGTTGTGATAAGATCTATTTTACTTTTTTTATTAGTTCATTTGACGGCATTTACAAGGGATATTGGATTGGATACCTTTTGGCATCCTTTTATTATTATGTATGTACTTATTAAATCCGCGAATAAAGGAATCGGGTTGCATTTTTTAAATCTGCGAATAGTGAAAACGCGAATGAAGGAAGGGTGAATAAGGGCCTTTTACTTTATAGAACTAATATTTCTAGATGGAAACAGCTAGTCGCCAAAGACGGTTAGTAAAATATCGCTCTTCTTCTCTATACTTAAATTTCCTTGGACATTTCCTAAATTGAATTGTCGTCAACAAATACATTTCTTCACTTCCCCGAAAAAACTTTTACAAAATCAGCTATAACAGCACTTAAAAAATGTTGCTTTACATATTAATGCTTTTATCTGCCGTCGAGTATCTCTTACGGAAATTCGACCAGACAATTCCCTTTAGTCGAAACTTTGATTAAAAATGCAAGATACATTCATTAAGAATGCTTGTATAACGCAATTTGCGGCTCGACGTGCTTTGAAAAGTCCGACGCATCTATCGAATTATTGGATTTTAAGTCGGTAAATTAAAATTAAGCGGCTCGGAGTCGCTTTTATTCAAAATAAAAATAACATGGTGAACTTAAAACATCCAGAGAGTACTTGTCACGATCAATATAAAACATTCTCAAAACAGAATGTGACATTTAAGATGGTAAGGAAAATTGAGAATTTAAATATTAATGTCATTCATTCGCTAGAGCAATATAACGGATATCTGCAAGGTATGCAACTGAGTTGTTTATTCATATGTACTTTCATCTTTATTTAAGATAGAGGATGTAAATTATTTGTCATAAAAGTAATAAAATTTAGCAATCTGAAACAGTTACCTTTATTTATTTTATTTATTTCTGTTAATAAAAAGAGATTGATAGCTGATTTAATGCACTTTGTAAAGTTTTTTTTTTCGTTTAGTTATATTAACATTACGTTTTAAAGAATCACTAGGACTATTTTGGGATGGATCTCGTAATTTTAAACAGCGGTCAGATGAAGAGGACGACACTGAGCTGGCAATCTGTCAGAGAGGGTGTGATTCGTAAAGACTGTAAAGCTCTTTCGCCGTTCCCTTCGAATTACCGTGATTTTCGAAGGTTTGTTGCCATTTTTCTCATGTGTTCAGTATACGCAGAGTAGGAAAGAAAGGAAATAGAATGAAAGCTTTAATTGTCTAAATACAAGAGGACGTCGAGAAGTGAACACTAATCAGAACATTTATCTTACAGCTCTATAGATATTTTATGAAATTCAGAAACATTAAAATCATGAAGAATGAATATTTGTGAAGCTTCCTTCGCATGCAGTAAGATAAATAGCTTTATTAAAGATTTCGAAAACTTCATACAAATAAATTTAATATTTAGATTTGATAAATAGAAAACAAAACATTGCTGATTTGTCACCGATCTACATTCTGTGCCACAAGATCATGTACCAAATTTTATTTATCTAAGTCGCAGCGATTTTTTTAATAGTTATTGTGCTTACATGCACATAAATACACAAACAAACAAATGACCACCTCTTTGACAGATCTGATCCAAAATTAACGTATACAGTGATGATAAATCTGTACACCAAATTTCATCTATGCATCTTTTTGTGTATTTGAGCTATTGAGTTTTCATATTCATAAAGACAGATGAATTTTGCCCAAATTTCTATATAAAAATTTGGAATTTATATAGCATATTCCATTACTACAGTTAAATATGTTTTTGCGATACAATATTTACAGATAGACGGAGAGACATGAAAGTTTTTTCTCGGCTTATCGAACGTGCCACTTCTTCAATATTCGAGACCGAATACTTTAACAATCACTTTTTTTTGTACACTTACATATAAGAAAATCAAAAAAGTAAAAATCCACGAAATATTTAATAAAGTTTTAGAAAATTCCAATTTGCTTTATTGAAAATGTAGAGTTTTTAATAAAAAACAACAAAACCACAATAAATTTAAGCATTTAAAATTTATTTCTTCAAAAAACGAAAAAGATACCGCTTGGAATAATACAAATTCTTTGACCCGCATAGTCTATAATTCATTGTCAATAAGCTTGTTTGAGAATAAGCTGATTCCATGTTACCGAGAACTGCTGATTCAGCTGCTATTTGACCTTCCCGCCGAACATCGAAATGTTTTTCTACAATATTCATCCAGCCACCTAGCGTGTTTGAAGGATTGTTGATATAACAAGGCGATTCTTGGTTCTATTTATTGTGAAATGAATTATTTCTTCTAGTGGTTTTTGAACGTTTGTTTAATAAGCGTAATGTCTGCTTTTTTCCAATTATCTTCAGAGCATTTAGGAAACAGATGACTTTATGTACATTTTGATCAAGAAGAGTGTTTAAATATGCGAATTCATTTCTTTAGTTCGTAATAACGTTTTCTTCCTGTTCAAATTTAATTGGAAACAAAGTTCCATTTGATTTTTTTTCCTACTTAATGAATTATTTAAGTCTAAATAATAATAATACTGATTTTCTTAACCTCTTCATTGAAATACTGTTTGAATAAACGATTAAAAATACTAAATATATATATAGTATAGATAAATACGAAGTATACATAAATGCAAGTATAGATAAATGCCAATATAGATAAATACTAAATACAGTTCATCCCGGACTATCCAGCTTCCATATTATCCGGTCTAGTTTTTCAGAAACTAAAAATTATAAATTTTGTCTCTTACCTTTGAGTTGTTACCTTTCCGATTCCGTGCATCATTTACCAGTGAAAAACAAAATCAGTTAGGGTCTATTTTTTTAAAGAATTATGCCTACTATTTACGTTAATGTTTTGTTTTTGTTTCCTGCAATTAATTTAGGCATTACAGAATTCATGTTAAAATATAAGCAGTTTATATCTTTTAACTTATTTTTTCCTTAAAAAAATTCTTGAAACGTGCAATGATTATATAAACATATATAACTAACAGCATATAGCCTTCTATTTTAACTCAAAAACTTACCGGCAAATAGAACTTTACTCGAATTCAGTATAGTTTATTAATATTAACGTTCAGTTTCAAAGTAACTCAAGGGCTATTTTGAGACGGCCCCCGTAATTTTGAAAAGCGGTCATCTGACGAGGACGATACCTGAGCTGCCCACATCACACCAGTGGAGGATGTTTGGAATCAATGGATTTAACCTGAACCAGACCCGCTTACAAGAGGGTTTTTCGGTGGAATCGGGTCTCGAACCTGAAACTCTCCGATTCCGAAAACGAGATTTTACCACCAGGCCAAAGCGGACCAAAACTTTTATCAAATCCCAATCTCAACAACATAGCCAATATCTCCATAAAGGAAACAAAATTAATCAGTGTTCTTTTTTTATTCAGAAAGTATAATTTAAAACAGTGCTTTCATTTGTTATAATTAGATGCAGAAGTTCATCAAAGTGTGTTGACATTGCAAAATCAAAGCTATAAATATGGCAAGAGAGCAGCCGATAGCCAAAAGCGGTTAGTTATTTTTAAATTTATAATAATATAATTTGTTATACAACCAAACAAAATCCGTTTTCATTTTTAGATTCATTTTGAGCTGAATGGCCTCAAATATTATTTCAAAATAGCTTACTTTCGAGATTATAATATATATTAATAGGACACGTGTATATTCATATCTTAAAATTTCGTTATTTTTCAAAGGTTGAACAGACACGTCGATAACAACTCGTCTCGAACAATTTCCGTGTTTTATGACGTTTTTGTCATTACAAATCCGCAAGTAAATTGTTCCTAAGATACTTCTAACTTTGATAGTAAGATAATATAAAACAATGAGAGCTCAGATCAAATACTCTGTTTTTCAATCAAAAACTGATAACCAAATCAGGTCAACACGTGTACGAAACGTTTTAATCACTAAATGAGTACTCACGAATAATAGGAAGCGAGGTTTAAAAATGTACTTGTAACTAAAAATTCCTAAAATCAATCCTATAATTAATGCTACAAAAGATCAGTAAAAATGTTCTAGTCAGCGGCTCTCACTCTTAATAAGTGATAGGATATAAAAAATACGACGATATTAACAAATTTTTCAAAAGTACATCTATTTTCATCTTACCTAAATCGATAAAACGTGTAAAGAAATTCCTATCAGAATCTCATGGTAATAACGAACCAAGGGAAAATATTTCTAGCTCTTTTCTCTTTTCGATCTTTGATGTAGATTGACGTACCTCATCGCTTCTTACTTGTATATAAATTCTGCCTCTCAGGATGGAATAAATGATATTCTCTCTCGTTGTCCACGAAACTGCTCAAAAATATGTGTTTATTTACATATATTCATCTTTATTATAAGTAGAGACAAGGAAGAAGCAATAATTTGTTTCCTCTTCATAAAATTACTATAATTTATAGAAATCGATGTGGATTTTCAAAAACATTTTAATTATTCATTATTTTTATTGTATTCCTTATCACACAAAATTGTGCATGGCGATGTGCAACAAATTATCCTTTTGTTGTAAAAGGTTCTTTTCAGAGACCCTCAGATCACCTTCTCCCCATACCTCCGCTTTTGTTCGACCGACCCTGTCTTTATAAAACACTTTTTCCATTCATAAAGTAGCAGAGCAGGAACTAACAATATTTTAATCCTGTATTTAATGTTGAAATCTAATTACAAATATATTCTTCGTGAAGGCCATTATTTTATATGAAAGGTCATAGAATATGATATAGCTGCTAAGTGCAACTTAATTTATAACAGAAAGGCTGCACTTGAATGACACTCAAAAGCCCCCCGAAGGTCACAACCAATTTAGCAACTCGTTTCATGAAATTACTCATGTTTCTTAGATAAACATAAAGCAACTTATTCCCTCGCCCGCTTTCGGACCATCCGTCTCCGAGGCTGATCCCATTTCCGCCGACTTGGAACGGGCGACGTGGGGCGAATTCACGTGTCACGATCCCATACACGTGACTCGATATGGATCAGCATTACTCGGAAATAGTGAAGGCCCCAAGGCTACAAAATGAAATTAAAAAGCATGGATTGAGTTATCTGTAAATTCAGTGATCTCTTGACCAGTGTTGGTAATTAATTCGCAATATCTCTATCCGATTTCCATCAATAAAGTAATGGGAA
>JAPMOQ010035863.1:0-13265 GCA_026543055.1 Argiope trifasciata
AAAAAAGGGGTGCATCCAACTCTTTAAATATAGATTGGAACTTCTTAATAATTTTAGACTTCCTTTTACATAAAAACATTTTAATGAATATCTATTCAATTCTCTTTCGAAAATCATAATTCTTATATCTAGGAAAAGCTCAAAATTGATATGAAAATGCGAAAGATGCAGTTATTATGATTTTCTGATGCAACCACCAGTGCACGGTTTGAATGGTTCTTCCCGTTTATAATAATTTTAATGTAAAATGCTCTTTTGCATTAAATATTGTAACTTACAAAAGTCCTCTTATAGACTAAAATCATTAAGGACTGATTTCAATCAAAATTAGAATAGGAAATAAATCATGTAATTTTTGAAAACAATAGGCAACTGATATACTTCACAAGTTAGTACTTTTGTAAAATTAATGATAAAAATTTTATTCAGAAAAACTGAAATATCTATGTTTTAACGACTGACTTAAGCTTACTTTTAAAAATTGGTAATCACTACTTTGACACCAACAAAAGCGTTGTCAAATGGTTTATAAATATAAAGCAAAAATTACAAAACAGGTTGGCAGAGAAGTTCAAAATGATAATAACACATTTCCTTTTTAAATTTTAATTACTTTAATATGAAATTAATTTGTGCACGTTGACACAGACATTTTAAATGCCTCATGTGCTTATATAAAAGTAATTGATTTTATAAAAAAAGATATGTTTACCTATAAAAATATGCCTCAATGCGTACAAGTACTAATTTGTAGACTACATTACTTTATTTAACAAGATAAGAAAATAATGCATAAACAATAAAAAATATCATTGGAATTATAAACCATATTTTAGGAAAAAATTTAAAGTTATGGTTATTTAACAATTTTATTGAAATCTTTATTTTATTAAAAAGCGCAAAAAAAGAAGGCAATGATTGAACAACCGAATAAGGAATATGTACAGAGGCTGAAAAAACTTTTATTTCCAAGCTAATTTCTCTTTTTACATTTATGTCATATTTTACATGAAATTCTATATTACAATTCACTCCAAAGGATTCCCAGGTTCTCTTTCTCTGCAAAGAAATATAAAATAGTGAGTTGTCATAACTTAGTAAGTTGCCGAAGCTTAAAGTTGCAAATTTAAAATATGTCGAATTTTTCGGATACATTCTTTTTTTTAATATATTGTAAATTATTGTTTAATTGAATCTCATTAAATTTATATTTTTATATTCTCAATAATATTTTTAAAAATAATCTAAAAGATGTAATTATTAGAATAAGATGCAAAACTTAGTTCTATTTCTGAATGTTTATATAGGCGATATGAAATAAAGGAGAGAGAAAAAAACATAGAAGTTTATTTAAGCGTCCGCATGCGTTAAGTCTTTTCTTCATTCTACTGTATTTCTTTATTCTTGTTTGATTGTTTTATTTCTTTAAAATGTGTTAAATTGTTAAAAATTACATAATTTTTTACAGAATATTCTAAATATATCGGAAGATTTTTTAATAAAAAAAAGGCAGCAAAAATAATGTTAAATAATGTAACTTTTAGAATTCAATAATATCGTCTAAATATAGGCAGTCCTTCATTATTTTTCTTAACATTAAGTATGTTAGAACAATTTTTAGAACTTTTTTGTGAAATTCATTTCAATATCCTATTTTTACGTAATCTATAGTTTTTTGATAAGTAAGGTAAAGATGAAAGCAACTTTTTTCATTTGAAACTGAAATTTATTGACTTCGGATAGGCATCTCAACTTTTATAATAGCTCTTATCTAATATTTTTTATCTGTCTGTTAGAGACAAGAGTGCAGTTGGTTACCACGCGGACCTTTATTCAGATTCCTGCACAATGCCAGAAGTGGCCTTTCATCTGAAACAACATTAATTATATTTTTATCTCCCTATAAGAGACAATGCACTGGGGGGCACCTCGTCATTGAGGATGAGATGCTTCCGGCTTGGTGTCTGGATCTCGCCAACCTAAAGGGCACACAAAAGGTGAGGGATCTGGCTCAATGACGGGACGTCTTTGATATGGAGAGTGTTGCACCGTGGCCGGTGATGGCCCTCAGGATTCAACCAGAATTCCCGACAGTGTTACTGTCCGGTTATACAGTTTTCTTTTTCTATGCGCCTTCAGGAGGGCCGGAGAGTCAGTAGTATTTTTTACCCAATAGAAATATGAGTGTAATTGATT
The DNA here is from genome assembly GCA_026543055.1 of Argiope trifasciata. NCBI lineage: Eukaryota > Metazoa > Arthropoda > Arachnida > Araneae > Araneidae > Argiope > Argiope trifasciata. Next base: position 2,197 of record JAPMOQ010035863.1, read on the forward strand.
GTACCAGAGCAGATAATCCAGATTCCTGAACAATGCCAGAGTTGCCGCACATCTACAACAACATTAATTAAAATTTTTATCTCCCTATAAGAGACAAGAGTGTATTCTGTTGAGCACCGGAACAGATATTTCATACTCCTGCTCAATTTCAGGAGTGGTTGTATGTCTCCAGCTATATTCATTAAATATGTTTATATTTTTATAAAAGACAAAAAAAATTTCTTGTCGACCAAGAAATATTTTTCGGGTCTCATAATATTACGTCAATTGAAATGATATAAAATGATTTTAATCGGAATAACTTATAAATAAATACACCGTTTTAAACCTCACTGTCCCTTGAATATAAAACAGATAAAGACAAGGTGAATCACCGAGTTTAATCATCGTGTGAAGAAGCACAGATGGGGATTCTTCAAAGCAGAGCAGAGACTATATTTTAAGGCAGTCAATCGTCGAATCTTTAAATGAAGAGAACATGATCTGATACGACGTGAATTTTGAAAGTTCAGGAACAAACTTTTGAAACGCTTAAGTAAACATTCGGTGCTGAAAACATTAGCCATTGTCTTTGATACTCGTTTCGCGTCTTTTTATTCCCTTAAATTTTCATAACACATTTTAGCTGGTGTATTTATTTCTCTTATTTCATTCACCGACTAGAAATACTCCCGCACTTTACTTAATACTTATGCTCAATTTTGACGGCGGCTTGCTGCTCTACGCAAACCTGAAGAATAAGTTCACTTGAGTTATTCTTCGAGTTTATTCATTGATTTTAAAAAAGCTATCTATATACGTTAAGGTAAATGTGATTATTTCTGTTATTGTCCCTACTCACCATTAAACTTATTGGAGATAGTGAATAATTACTGGTAATTATGCATACCATCAGTTTAAGGCATTTATTATAAAATAAACATATATTTACACATAACATTGAATGTATCTTTGTTTCATGTTTCAAGGTAATGCTAAACAATAACTGATAAAATCTTTTTGTTTCGGAATAATGAAAGCTTAACATTAACACCACGTGCGATAAAAAATATAATGAGGTTAAGTCTATTTACCTGAAACAAATAAATGCCACAATAGGGTAACAAATCGCAAAATAAAGACAGCCTCCAGCAGCAGCTATTAATGGTATTACAAAAATGTACAGGGAAATTGGCACTGGAAAAGAAAGGGTTACAAGTATTTATCAGTCAAGGAAAAATCAAAAACAACATACATTATTATATTGATAAAATATAAATTTTTCACATTCTGTTACCTGTTCTCTTGAAAGAAAGACAATTGGTGATAACATGAAATGTCTTCTATATCATTAAAAATGCTTAGTTATATTTCTTTCAAAGGATGGTAAAATAACGCTTGAAGATGAGTTAAGATATCACTTTGAAGAAATACCATGCGAAAACATACGATGCTATCTCCGTTTTTCGTAGATCAAAAACTTTTTTTAAATGTTTTTATTTATTATTAGATAACAATATAAATAAATGTGTGTGTGTGTGCACGCCAGTACACTTACAATATTAACTGAGACAACGTTTTTTTTGTCAGGGTGAAAAAAGTTTCATTTGAGCAGTTTCGATTATAAATTAAAATAATGCAAAAGGAGAATTTAATTTAATTGAGAGGATTAAACGATTCCCAATGAGAAATAACTTTTTTTGAACAAAGCGAAATCCTCTGAATTATAGGAGCAGAGATAATTAATTTTATCTCTAAGCACAGCTAGTTGACCACTTAAAATGATCGATTATTGTTTCTTAAATATTCTTCAAATTAATATGATAAATGTATTAATGTATCGTTTTGTGAAAAGAGTTTGATTAACTAAGTTGACTAACCTGACTGAATCAATTTTATTAAGATCCACCCTCTTTGGCAAGCTATTAGTCCCATGTTGATAGCTTTTGACAAAATAAATCTTAGCATAAGAGAGATTATGCAACTTTTCATATTATTTTGTAATTGGTTAGAAATAAATATTAACAGCTCATTGGTTTTATTTAATTCACTTTTAGTAATGAATGAAACTATTAATTCTTATTATTAGCAGAAATGTTTAAATAAAGGGCTAACAATCAAAATGAATTGAGATCCATTAATAATCCCAAAACAATCTCAATGTCATTCTTCGGGTTTTGCGAGGGGTGTGAGCGAGGGGAGGGGCTTACACCCTAGTTAATAAGTATTTTTCATAAATTATGATTTATAAGGAAATTATGTTTAAGACTTCACATAAATTATAATTTTATATTTTTATATTCGGAAATCTTGGCAATTTTGTCAATAAAATAGACTAATAGACAATACGGTAAATATACTAAACATACAAATGGGAAAGGTAGGAGCCAGGTTAAGTAATATTTTTAAATAAAATTATATAAATAAAACTAAGCCAGCTATGAACCGATATTAATTGAATTTCATCCACAGTAGTTTTCTTTATATATTTTACATGTAACAGTCTTATAGCCTTAGTTATCTAAATATTTGCACGAAATGAACCAAAAAGTTTTTGTGAAAATAAGAAATCGTAATTTTTTTAAATATATTATTTTTCAAAAATTTTCTATCTTAATAAATTTTTGCATGTTTTGAATAAAAAGTTATTTGTTTTAATACAGTTTTGTTTTTAAACCAAATGTCACTTTTGACAAGAAAACACTTTTCAGTGCTTCAACACAATCTGTCTTAGACTCTATCTTTTGAAAATAACAGAGTTAACAGATATGCACATTTTTTTTAAAGTTGTGAAGGACAGAATGTCTAAGTTTATGAATCGATTGTCCCAAAATAAATGATTTCGTACTTGCCTTATTCCTCAGTGAAATCAATGAGAAACATAATATAAACCGAAATTAATGCTATTGGAAATAATAACAAGAATACATTTTTATCAACTATGCAATCTTCAAAATATATTTTACTAATTTCCAACATAAAGTTTTGGGTTGATTTTTCTAACAAATTTTATTAATGATTTCCTAATTTAAAGAATCTGATCTTGAAGAAAATAAAGTATCTGAGAATAAGTTCCTCACACTTAAATACTATTTAATTTTTGTGTATATTGTACTGAATGCTGAAATAGTACGCATTAACCTAAAATTAAATTTAATAAAGTAGTGAAAAATTAATTTGCATTGAGAATTTTATTTCTATTTTCAAGTCATCTCAAGGACTCATTTTATTATAATCATTGCACTCACGATTACTATTTCTTCATGATTTTACAGAATGAGTCGCTAAATCGTAAGATTTCTTTTTCTTTTCAAATTAAATCTTTTCAAATATTTTGAAACTTTTATTATGACATCTTTGAAATTAAAGAAACATTTTAAAATAGTTTTAAAGAAATATTTTCTGTAATTAGAATTAGTTGCAATGCACATAAAGTATCTCATATATCATATTTTTAAAATAGTTTCCTAACTATTTTAAAGAGCATATTAAAGTACTCATTAATTCGTTATCCAAGTCTTGATTATGTTCTTAGTCTTAATTTCATCAATAATAGCATAATCGAATTGTTTAATAGCAGCATTTCATGGGAAAGGATTTTCAGAAATATTTTGCTTTACTAAGGAATAAGCTCTTAAATTATTATTTTGAAAGGTAAAATTTTATGAAAAGTTTTTTCCCTTAAGTTTCCAAAAACCGCATGAAATAATTCTTACTTAAACCATTTTGACGATAAGGAGCTCATTTATGAGAATTAAGTGATTTTAGTTGGGGGGGGGGGGTCTCCCGCCCGTTAGCATTACCTCAACATAAAGTAATTCATCACAGGCCGAAAGACCCGTCGTTGCCCTTTTTGATGGTACAATTGAAATTAGGAAAAAAAACCTTTGAATTTTTGTGAAACTAGAAATGATTATAATATAAATTTATGGATATAGCTTTATAAATTAGAATCTTTATACTGATACAAGTATAAAAAACATAAAAAAGAGATATTTCCAAAATTATTTCTTCTGCGACAACAAAGGAACGGCTACCAATTGCAAAAAATTTGATTTCTAGACAGTAATTTAACAGGGCTAATAGTATGCATAGGCTCGTGTAGGTCTTTTTTTGGCGCCTGTTTCATATTTGGTTCATTGTCAATGTCCAATGCACCTGCAAAAGTAAGTGTTTCAGACATTATTTATTACATATTTGTAAAAAATGATATTAACGATTTAAACTTTTGTGACACGAAAAATTGTTATAATCTAAATATATTTATATATCTTTATCAATTAGAATCTTTATACAACTAAAAATAAATCATACAAAAACTGTTTATCGCTTTAACAACTGTACCATATTATGGCGGTAACATTTTTGAAGTTTACAGAGTAAGCTGAAAAAGTTATGTCGATTTTTTATCAAATAAAATATTAATAGATATTTATTTTAATTCTTTGATGATCAGATTTTTATATTCAGAATTTCCAAACATTACAGATCAAGATGCCAATTAGTATTATACTAGAACACTAATACACTTATATATTCATTTTTACTGTTTTTGGAGAATACAATGATCATTCCGGATATGGTAGCAAATAATTTAAATTTCAAATACCTTTTGGGCCGTTATATAAAAGAATTATCTTCACACTTTTAAAGAAAAAACTATATTTTAAGATTAATGGTTTACAGAAAAAAAATCATTCTAAGTCTTCGATAAAACAGACAGCAAATATGTAGACTCCAAGAAAAATCTATAATTTTAGACATGATGAAAATAGGGATTTAAAATCTTTCAAAAAGGTACTCAGTGAGAAAATGCTGTATTTAAAAAAAGAAAAATCTGTAATAACAGATTTTTCCAAAATTATTGATGAAACATTTGTTGCTCTAAATTACTCGTGATGGTATTGTAACGTTCCCCTGTCTCCTTCACAAGAATCGGCATTTTCAAACAGCTGTTTACGACTTGTTGATGCCCTCCGTTCTTGAATGCTTCCTGATTGCTGGATGGGGTCGAATTGTAGTCCTTTCCTCTGTTCATTAGTGTGTCGCTGAAACACCACACGTAGGTTTCGTTGTTTGGAAGAAATCTATACCATTTTCAAATTAAAGGAATACCAAATGTCCCTTTGTGAAGGAATATCATAGACACTTGTTCCATACCTGCCAGCGGTTTAGACGCGTCCTTGATGGACAGCCCCTCCCCCCTCCAGACGCCATAAATGAGTGCAATTTATGCTGAATGACATGCCATTGAACGCTGACGTGGACAATCGGAAATTGAGGTTTTCAGAGTTTGGACAGAAATTAAGAGCGGGTCTTGCTTTCAAGAGACAAGACGTTTCGGATTGCCGCGGTACTTTTTTACTATCCATCTTCGAATACCCTCTCTGGCTAACACCATGTTATCATCTCGTGATGTTTTCTACTTAATTAGTTGATAACTCTTTCCATGACTATAAAACTTCAACCTACGACTGTTGTGTAAATAGAAAATATTTAACCAAGATTAGAGTAAATTTATTTTTCTTCATATATCTGACTGTAAATAAAAGAATTGTCTGAAATTCAATTCATTATTTTGATCGGACAGGATCAAGTCATTACATTATTCTATTTGCCATTATTTTTTGTATCGTAATCACCAATTTTTTAGTCCTTTCAATTCAACAATTTCACTGGTTTTGCAAATACGTAAAATTTAAATTTAAAGCAATTCCCAAAGTTAATATAATGTCTTAATTCAATTCTCACTTAATGATTCTTATTAAGAGAAAATGTAATAAAATCAATAAACAATATTTTGAAAAGAAAAACGTATAAAATGCCAATTTAACTTACAAAGAAATATAGATTTAAAATGTTTAAATTTGTAAATATTGCTCATGTTAAAATATGATTCTTTTTGTTGATAATAGCCACTTAATACCTGACTTAATTTAACCATTTATGTTTGAACTTCTTCTCATGAATACAATAATAGTGGTTTTTAAATAAAAAAAGATATGAAATAATTCTTAGACATTATTATTTCAAACAAATATCTCACATTTCTATGGGCCCTTAACTATACAACAAATCTATACGACAAATCATTCTAAAAAAGGGTGACTATATTCCATTAGGAAATGAAGCCAACACAAAGTGATTAATATCACTCTCAGAGATGCTTTATTATAGTTTTCTCATCAACAAAAACCGGTTGATTAAACTACTTAAAGTAGTAATACAATTAGCTGCTCGAATACTTCAAAATTTTTAGTTACTTCCAATACTGCATGGCATCAAGTTAGGACCGGTAAAATATTTTTTTTTTGCTATCATGTGAATAAAATTTAAATTTTTACAACTGTATCTATTCTAAAAAACGAAGTTTTTTTAGAAAGCTGTCTCAAATATCAAAAGACGGTCAGATAGAAGGTCAGACAAAAGCCATTTCCAAGACAGAATATATAAAAAATTATAAAATGTCGTATTCTTCTGATTCAAGTAGTTACTTTAAATAAGATTTCCAGTTTCTCTCAAAGCATTTGCTCAAATTAGAACCAAAAATTCAGTCAATTTATCGATTGAGTCTTCAGAATTTCTATCTTCTACGTATTTTCTTTCTTCGAAAATCAATAGATTTCTCTATTCAGTTGTAAATAATCAAACAATTCATTGCGTTGTAATAAATTTGAGAATATAAAAATCTGATTATGTCAAATTAAGGCCAAAAATTATTTCCTTCTGCAATGTCTTGGAAAAAGGGAAAATATTTTTTTTATTTCTCTCTTAATATGTGATTGAAATGTGCTTTTGAGATTCGATATTTTATGAACCCGGTTATAAAATGAAAATAAAAGAAAAAATATAAGCTGTTCCCTATAAAACCATTTTAAAGCTGCTTCAAAAAGATTTTTATTTAAGAAAAATTGTAGAAGCAGAGTTAAAATAATTTTAAAAATTATTGATAAAAATTTATTTATATATGAATATCCTTTATTTAGTTGTCAAATCCTGACTTCGACAATTCAATGCATTAAATACACTGAACTGTCAAATTAATCGAGGAATCTGAATTTAACCTTCCATTTTTTGAGATATTTGTTTAAAAATAACTAATATAAATATGCGGAATTTTTTTACAAAACCTATGGAAAGAAAGTCAAAATATTCTATAAAAAATTTATGTAATTTTTTTTAAATTTTCAACATTTTCATTTTTTAAAATATTTTTTTATTAATATTAGTTGAAAAATGTATCACTCGCAAGAATATTACGTTTCAATGAAGTAAGTAAACCATTTTAAGGAATGTCTTTGTTGTCATTCTTTTTATCACTTTCATTTCAAAGTATACTACCTCCTTCCAGCCTTCTAAGGATGTAGCTGTGGGCTTATGATTATTAGAACCATAGAGCTGGTACATAAATGGAGGAAGCTAGTAGCTTGTTTCCTGTCTCAAAAAGTGTACCCAACATGAGTCATGTGACTTTAGAAAAATCTGGGAGTAAAAACACCTTTTTGGCGCCATATCGCAAATGTTGGCATACTCAAAAACTGCATCGCAACATTTTGCTTCCCGGCAATGGGTTCAGTCGGTTTTCATTTCCGGTTAAACCGACCGAAAATCCTATAAAAAAAATCCTATTTCATTTCCTAAACAGTTTACATTATATATATATATATTTTACACAAGTATTCGAGTTAAATTATATTTAGATTTTTTACTTTGTTTTTGTGCAATAATTAAAAGTGATTATTTTTCTTCTTTAAGTAAACATTTTATTTCTTTTCTTTGATAAAAACATTTCAAGATTTTACATTAGATGCTCAAATGCTTTCTATCATTCTCTCAAACAGATAAAAAACAGCTTTTTAAAAACAAATTATTAAAGCGACGTAAGTCTTTTTTTAAAAAAAAAATGTTTAAAAAATGTTTTCATTCATATTTGCAATATAAATTATAAATATTGAACATTTTTTACAAAACGAATATCAACAGTTAAACTAGTGCTTATTAAAATCACCAAAACAACAACAACAAAATGATAAAAATTACAAATACTTTAATTATTAATTTATATTTGTAATTAAATATTGAGATTTTATTGTACGCTTTTATTAATAAAGCATTATTAAGGAAAATTGTTCTATAAGGTAAATATGACATAAAAAATTGTTTTGCAAAATTTAGATTGGATTTAATATTGTTCACGATATAATACAATAATTGTGGTAAAAAAGAAACAACATATTGGCAATTTTAAAGAACTTTATTTGCATTAAAATAAACACTCAATTACTAATCGGTCAATAATGTTTATGTAAACACTTGTATTGGCGAGAAAAAATCCCGCCAAGCTTGTAGCCAAGCGCTTGCAACACATTCGAGATTAAAATAAAGCAAGTAACAAAATATAACGCAGTTACATCAGTTTAAACGAAGCCTAGTAACATGTTAAATAAATTCAATACAATAACTAAGCCAAACTATGAAATATTATTGAGTTATAACACCAAAATCACTGAGGGATCGATGTTAGGAAATTTTTAATTGACTTAAAATGGATATAAACAGAATATGTTGACTGTAAATACTATGAAATGATAAAGGACTATCCTTAGAAGCTTTTTCTTTGCATCAAATTGCACGGCAATAGGTAACCATGGCTTAAATAAGTTTTAAATTCCAACAGTTAAAAGCGGGAAAAAATCTGCCATTGAAATATAATGGGGAACGGAGAATGTGGTTACAGCTAACACAAATTCTGTCCCACAGTCACGTGATTTTATCTTGTCCTACACGAAAGTAGGGTTGCACTCCCTCTATCAATATCCAAGCTCTATGATTAGAACGTTGTATTATTTTTTATTATTGGTTTTTCTTGCATTATTTTTTATTATTGGTTTTTCTTGCATTATTTTTTATTATTGGTTTTTCTTGCATTATTTTTTATTATTGGTTTTTCTTGTATTTATATTTATGTTATTAATGAACTTTCTAAAAATACTGTTATCACAATTTTATTGCAGAGTAATTGCGGAAAAGTTTTCTGTTTAATTGATTGTCTTTTTTATACTTAAATATTTCTGAGTAGAATTTAAAATACTTTAAAAATAAATATTAATAACTTGAGGAACAAATTAACTGGTGGTTTTTTTAAAGCATCACTTCGTTCTATTCGCTTTAAATTTCAATTAGAAATAGCTCCAGACAATAAAAGGATTTTGTGTATTATATTGCTTTACATAAAAGTAGACTTTACAAAAAAATATCGGACTGAAATGTATTTTAATATCAAGCAATGCCAGATGTAACAGTTAGAAGTTTCATATATCTATGACAACAGAAGCTAATTTCTATCCTTTAATATAAATAAAAATGATTACTTATTATTCCATATTTGCCTTCGATAAAAAAACAGCAGAAAAAAAATCCTTCTTTTTGACAGAAAAGTAGACTAGTCAGTAATTCTAATTGGTATTATTGCAGTTTGGAAAATGCCTTGCTGATGTATAAGAATATATAATATTGGAGAAAGAGTAGTACCTGTAACCGATTATACCTTTATTTACTTAAACATAGGCTGGCAAAGAAAGTCAAGATTTTCAAGTGTTTGCATATATTTTTAACATTAACCAATAATTATTACATTTAACTTGTTGCTTTTTTTAAGGAAATCTTACTTTGATGAAAATAAATATCTACTTCATGCTAACTGTTTTCACAATAAAAATAAATAAATTTTTAAACATACCTCTTATAGCATAGCATGAGTATATAAGCATTAATGTACGCACATTGTGATCAAAGTATTATTCTTGCCTCTCGGAAATTCTTACAAACTTTGGAGTTACTTAATAGTCATTGAAATTATATTTATCGCTTACAAATTTTGTGACTGATCATTTAAGATATTTAAAATAACGACAGTCGGGATATTAAGGAAAAGGGATGAGAAAACTCTCTACTTACCGACGCAAAATACTTTCAAAAACATGCAAGCTAATGAAAAATACACTGTAAGAGCGAAATTCATTTTAATTAACTGAATCGGAACACTGCTCAAGCTTCTCTAACCTGCTCCTGGCTGCTTTTGAAACTAGAGGGAAAGACACAGTAAATCAACGCGCAGGCTGCCTCATGACGTCACAAGAAAGAGGGCAGAGACTATTCTGCTCTTCCCATTTCAAACGCATGTTGAATTCGTATCAGATTCAAAATTCGACGGAAATTTTGCTTTCTCTGATAATGTGCTCTTGTCGTTGTTATTAGGTCTGCCAAACTAAAATATAAACGATGATTAAACCTTTTAAAATTTGTGAAATAAAATTCAATAAAACTAGATTAGAGGATAAAGTTTCAGGAAAAAACTAAAAACATTTGTCCCGATATCACTCATTGTAGCTAAGTCAAAAAATGAATTTGAAAGGTAAAAATACAGATATTTTTAAGCATTTTCACGAAAGAGTATATCTACAACACACATTTATTGAAACGCGTGACTTCGAAAATTTAAATCCAAATAAAAGACAAAGCATTTCTGACATGTAAAATATCCGAAATATATAAAACGAGATGAAATGGTGTTCCTGAAACTTTCTCTCTATTCTCTAATAAATGTATTATCCCAGAAAACGTCTTGCACGATACTCGCGTTCTCTAGTTATCAAAAGTTAACTTAGTTAACTTACTTAAAGTTAAATGTGTGGTCCTTTTCTCTTTTATTGGCAGTTATTTGACTTCAGGCATGCAATTATCGAATTTCGGACTCGTTTTATACAGCTGATTTAAAAAAACATGTCATGACATATATCCAAAATATAAATTCGCATATCAGAATCTATCTATTCAAATAGTTGCGTTTTTGAGTTATCGCATCTACGTGATTCCCAAGGTTAATACCTTCCTCCTTTTAAACCGTTATTGAACCCCATCGATCTCTTTTCCTTTCATAGTTATCATGTAGAGTTATATTCAAATAACCGCACAGACACCGTTCTTTTGGAATAATTTTGATTAAAATTTAAAAGAAAATAACAAATTTAAAGTAAAAATCACATTTTGAATTTGAACTTCCTGATCTGGATTCAGGGAAGTCTGAAATG
>JAPMOQ010035868.1:0-28823 GCA_026543055.1 Argiope trifasciata
TATATTTTGCATAAAATTATATTATTTGATTGAAAAGGACTTTTGAAGTAGATAATTTTTTTCCTTATTTCAAGCATATGAAAACTTTTAGCAAAAGAATGTTATTTTTTTTTCTGTCTTATTTGTTGAGAGTTATGCTGCATTTCCGATTTCCATTAATTATCTGTCCAGCTATAATAATAATAATTTCTGCCATTAGGTTTCTTCCTAGCCATATGAAGTACATTTTAAGAGATGGGAAATGAAAGATCTTTAACATGTCTGTTTTTTAAAACAAAAAGGTCAACATTTTTTTTGTTGCCAAATTGGTTATATTATAAAAGAGGATTCATAGTAAAATAAAATCGATGAATTGCTAAACAAATTATTCCATAGACTTTGTTATTTCCTTTATTCATTCCTTAGTTATTATGTTTAAACAAATAAGGAATTTGTTTCTGCATAATTTAAAATCGAGATATGCTTCAATATATATCAATTATTCACTCTAGTTTAAAATTTGAGTTTAGTATAAATCAGTGATTGAAATTTGAAAACTCTTACATTCTTCCTTTGCTCTAGCGAAGACTTCCTAATATTTATTTTCTAACATACTAACTTTGTAAAAGATGTAACAAAATACGCTATTAAAAAATAATTGATGGTATTGCTTGACCTATAGGGCAGAAAAATAAAAGATAAATATGCTTTTATTTTGGTGAATTTATTTAATCTGATAGTTGACCGTTAAATACAGTATTTCAAATGTGGGCGTTATCAAAACTACATGTTTTTCGCAAACAAATTTGTTTACTATAATTGTTTTTGTTTACTGTTATTTATTTGTTTCAAACATTTATTGCAAATAATTATTCATTATAACATTCATTGAAATCTTGTAGACAATGTTCAGTGTTTCAGAATCAATTAAAATTTTTTTAAATCAATAAAATGACACATAAAATATTAAAATACAATAGAAAATTGGTGCTCTGCTTTGTAAATTTATTAATATTTCCCTATTTAATGCCCATTTTGTTTATTCTAACTAGTTTAAATGCTTTTAACAATCTAAGAATGCATTAAAGGACTTTTTAATTAAAAACGATTCGTGTATGCTTAAAAGTGCTGCTTCATGAAGAATAATTCGCATATACTAAAAAGTGCTGCTTTAGGAAGAACAATTCTTATATGCTTAAAACTGCTGCTTTTTGAAAAAATATCTATGTATGCTCAAAAGACTACTTCCCAAAGAAAAATATATGAATGCTTATAAACAATAACTTATAAAAGAACAATGTATATACGCTTAAAAGTGCTTATTTACAATGAAATAATACAGACTTCGAACAACTATTTTAAAATATTGAAAAAACAAAAACAGAAAACTGGCGAAATGAAAGTGCTAAAACAAGGATGAGGAATGAAAAAGTATGCTATCTTCATTTTTAAGAAACCGTTGCTCATTTTTATAGAAAATGCATCACCGGCATATTCTTTGTATTTTCAGCACTATGAAGGCAATCTATCTTCTTATACTGGCATTGCTTGTAGTCTGTACAGAATTGAGCATTGTGAGTGGACAGCAAGAATCAACAAGAGACAGATTGGATAGAATAACATGTCAAAGAACTTGCAATAGGTTCGCCTCAAGATCACGAAGACGAGGCTGTTGTCAACTGTATAACAGCTGCTGTTCTGGTTGATGTAGCTTTCATTGGCAGCTGGTTGAAAATTGCGAAATTTATTGAAATCAATGCAGTGTTGCTTTGAGGTTTTGGTTTCTCATAGTGGATGTACATAACAGCATTTCAGCATTTGATATTATTGTAAATAAACAAATTTTCTTTCATTGTTCTATAGTGTTTTGTTTTAATTTTAATGGCTTTTACTTAGGTACAAACACGTCAAAGTAAACAAAGTAGTACTAATGATTTTTCAGTTAAAATTTTATTAAAATTCTTCCACATACAATTAGTAATTATAAAGAAAAACAAAACCTTTTTAAATTCAAACATGATTTGATATGGAATGTAAACATAAATTCACGATAAGTAGCTGCTAATATAAAATAAGAACTACTGAATTTATCTTGGTAACTACGCTAGCGTTCTACTTTTGTCGACACCTGGAACGGAAACTTGAGGAATGGTCGTTTCCTTCTTTATAACATTTCAGAAAATGAAATCAACTATGACTCAAATTGTTTCAATTTTTATTCTTTATTTTCAAGCAATGTTTCAATTTGAAGAGGTATTTACGCTGTGATTTTAAATTAATCTTATTCACATTTAGTGCTACCTTCAAGAATATTTGAATGTATCATTCTTTATTGTAATAATAAATGTTTATTAGTTCATGTTTTACTTCTTGATTTCGTATATCAAGGAGTAAAAGATGAACTGAATTGTCATTGTTTTGTTAATAATGATTGCATATACTACTTTAAAATTACTAACCTGCTAATGAACAATGTTATGCTGATAATTAAAACTGCTGTTATAAGGAATCCATAAGCAAATTATTTGTTTTAACCATGAAATCTGCTTTGAAAAAATATAGTTAATCTGATTGAATTCGCTGTTTTTTGTATCTTTTACAATCTCATTCTGCTCCTTATGGAGTATTATGGAAATTTCATCTTTCTTTAATTTATTTATATAACTGCTACTGCTACTATCTCTATTGCTGCATAAAGTTGGCTTACGATTAATACCGAGCTAAAATCTAAAATGACAATAGTACACCAAAAGCTCCATTAATGAAGAATCTTCTGCTTTGGAAGACAATATTGGAACTGACTGAAAGGCCAATTATCAACATTCTCTATATTTTCAATATTCTTAGAACATATTACCATTTCATTTTTACACTGTGGAGAATTGCATGGAAATCAGAAAGAATTAATCTTGGGTTTGATTAATATGCTACAAAAACTGCTTCTGCTTGTCTATGACTGTATAAAGTTGGCTTATGACTACTACCATGCTAAAACTTAACAGGAAAATATTGCAATGAAACTTCTAATAATAAAGGATCTGAAAGAGTATTATTTTGTTGCAAAGAATGGAGCTTTTGACAATAACTATGAAACAGATTATAGGAAGTGGCATTACCACTCTGCTTATTTTTAAAGAATTGAAAACATTTCATCTTTTCAATTTGGTCATTTATGAAATCTTACTAAAATCAGCAAGGAAAAGTTTGATCTAATTTTTAACCACTGCTGCTGTTGCTGCTATATATATATGCCTACAAAGATTGGCTTATGATTAATGACATGCTGGCTAATAACTAACAGAACGAAAGTTCCAAAATAAAGTATTGATGATATTATTTTGATTCAGCTTTCGGCAGTATTTATGGAATTGAATGTAAGAACAATTCATTCTTTTTCTCTGTATTTTCAGCACGATGCGAACACTCTACCTTCTCATTCTGATCCTGTGTGTAATATGTGTCGAAATCAACACAGTCTATGGTCAAAGTATATCCGTGAGACTTGATCAAATAAGATGCAGCAGAAGATGTAACAGATTATCAAAGTCTCGGGCAGCAGGCTGTTGCGATCTATACAAAATCTGCTGCAACAGCAGTTAATCCTCTTCAACACAACAGAATAAAATTGTTCATCAAGTACAAATTTAAAGGAATGTCGTATGGCAGTTTGCTATATTAAGAATGTATATAAACTTCCCATTTTCTTTTGTGATGTAAATAAACTGAGAAATTAAATTTTTTTGGATTTATATTGCTTGATACAGTGTTTGATCTGAGTGGATATGGTATCAAAAAGAATGCTTTTTGGTGACAGTTCTATATTTTCATTAAGTGATTTTATTTCTAGGACATGGATGTAATTTCACAATACAACCATAGCATTTTTTTCAATTTGAAGCATCCTCAGTTTATTTTGCTTGCCGCCTTTTTATATGCATAAAGTAAAGTTATTAATATTTTTTAACCAGAAAAATAAAATTAACGAAGCTTTGATAATGAGAGTCAGATTATTTTTATTCTCTTGATAATCAAGCCTGACCGCATGATATCAATACGAATAAAAAATAAAATAGTCAGTAGATATGTTTTTCTTTTCAAATGAATATTATTGCAAGAATTAAAGTTAATTGATTTTACTTTATATAACACAGAGGCAGTGAAAACTGAAAGTTACAGCAACCACTGATACCTGTTGTTTTAGAGCAAAACAGACCTACTAAATGTCTAAGGAGTTATTAGAAGCTGTTCTGTGGCCCAAATGCATTTATATGTTCGGTGTTATGAAATGCTCTATATATGTGTAGAAAAAGGCAATATATCTATAATTTTATGATGCGCAGTTTTTCAATTCTTATATTCAAACCTTAAGAAGATTTAAAATTCACAACTCTAATTTTAATGTTAAATATTCGGATAAACAATCACCCTTAATCTCACCGTTTATCATACAAATGTAAAACTTTCTTAGATATCCTCCTCTAGAACTTGACAACATTATTTATTTGGTTATGGAAAAATGTGATGTTTTTAAGTTATTATTGACAACTTCTAGATACTGAATTTCAATTTAAAAGAATATCTGTTTTATGAGAATACAACCTAAAAAGTTCTGTCTTGAATACTTATTACTTCTTTGATTTAATACTTGATGTAATAAATCAAGTAAATTTTATCTTAAATACTTTATCTTAAAATGAAATTCCATTAGTTACGAAATTCAGAAAAGTTCAACTAAACACTTTGCATGAAGCAAGATATAACGTGCATTCAACGAAATGTCAAACCCTGATGCCACCAAAGAAAGATTAATAAAGGGGAAAAGTCTTAATGGTTGATACTACAAAGTTAGAAAAAGGCAAAAAATTATGCAAACTATCAAATATACGGAAAATATCCCTTGGCATATTTAAAAAAAATAAGGCCTTAAAGCCGGAGCAATAAAATTTGCAATAACTGAATTATAACTGAGATCTGTTGAAAATCTTATTCTTTGAGTAGGTGATAAAAAATATATCCCTCAAACAAGGAAAGATATGCCAAATGAGATGTATGATAATAAGACACTAAAAATTAGAAATATAGATTATTTCTAATAAAAATTAGAATAGAATTTTGATATTGGAAAGATCGTGCAAGGGTAAGATAGGATCAAAAAGTAAAATAAACTTGACATTTATATACAGAAAAGTAGTATTATAAATTGTTAATTCACTGAAAAAAGATTTAAAAAGTCAATGTAACATTTTCAAAATTAAAGTTAAATTAATGTTGAAATATTTATTAAAATTAGATAACTAGTTGTACAGAAATTAAATTTAGATCTCTAATAAACTAATTTTTTAAATTTTAAGATGTTGTAAAAATACTTTTGAGCAACGATATGTTCTAAATTTATGGCAAAAAGTATACGAAAGAGTTCTAAAATTGCGTTATCCCTTTTAGAGGTGCGTAGAAACATTTTAAAAGCGTAATTAATCTTTTTATATGCCAAAGAATATGCGTGCCATATTTTGTTTAATTCTGTCAAAAAATGTGGAAATTATGAAGTTCGAACAAATGAACATTTCATTTTTATATGCATAAATTAATTACGAGCAGCAACATTTGATTGTTATAGATTCCAAGTCTTGACATCGCATCCGATGGGAATCGAATGTTGTTTAAATTGATGGTAAAATTTACCGAAGTGAGGGTATCACAATTTTATAAGCATTTACTAGTCAAGTTTGAGCGCATCGCAAAATTGTCATATCATTTTTTTTCTACCATTCTTTATGAAAGGAAATAATTGTGATTATCCATCATTTTTATAGACATCTTGAAGAAGATTTGTAGTTCATCAATCAGTACAGGATATCTCTCAAAAAGGGAAAAAAAAGCTAAGAAGACATGTTAAATGTCACGAAAAGGACGTTATCGTTATTCGGTTGCTGTTTATTTAATGTAATATTTAGTTAATGTGTGTTTCTATTTAAAAAATTAAGTTTTCTTTCATTATTATTATTATTATTATTATTATTATTTTTTTTTTTTGCAGTTCATATAAATATTAACGTTATTTACTTGTCCGTGATAACATTAAGCTTGACACTTTTGTTGTAGAAGCTGTTCTTTATAACATATCTTTGGCAATTTATTGTTTGGATTTTGAAATCCTGAAACACCTTCATTTCAGCGAGCTAACTCTTTGGATACGACAAAAGCTCATTATACGGATGTCGCTTTTCTGCTGAATGGTAGGTATAATGTGTGGTATTTTTATTATTGGCGGTCGTATAAACATCTTCTTTCACAGAAAACATAGAATATAAACTAAGGGTAGAGGACTTAGAAGTGATGTCTTTATTCAAGGTAAAAGCTTTGCGCATTAACAAATCAAAAATAAAATGCGGATAAATTTTTTCTTTGTTCTAATTCTATAGTTCAAATTAAATAATGATAGATTATTCAGAATTAAGTAGTCGTATGTAAGAATTGATTACTCAAATTTTTATTGGAAATGCCTTTAGTTACAACAAGCATTTCAAGCCTTTTATTATATTACTTCTTCTTCAGTGGCACTTCAGCCCTGGGTGGGCCATGGCCTTCCGCAGAATCGAATTCCAGGCTGCCCGCTTCTTGGATAGACTTCGCCAGTTATTAACTCTGAGAACTTTTAGATCTGTTTCTAGACACTCGATCCACCGGATCCTCGGTCTACCCCCGAAACGCAGTCCTTAGTCCAATTCCAAGTCGATTTCCTTTAGGCAGCTGGGTACTTTCTTTAGATTTCGTAACAGTAGAGTTTTTACGGGGTAGGGGAGTTAGCCCTACGCCCAACCCCATTTTAGTCGCCTCTTACGACATGCATTGGGATACATTGGGACTATTCTTACCCCTTGGTTGCCACACTTTCACCGTTGGGGCGCCCCGGTCACCACACGGGGTATATTACTAGTTTAGGCCAAAATATATAGAAATGGAGTTAAATTTGTATTATTAAACGTTGTGATCAGCCTTTTTTTTACCTGATAATATTTGTAAGGTGGCATACTATTATCAGCAAATTACAATGTGTAAAGTGCATGCTGAAAACATCGTTCAGAATCCTATACAGACAGCTATCCAAATTTGGTATTTTTTGGTAGCAGATGCTCTCTTAAAAAAAATTTCAAATGTTTTTTTAATTCAAAATTAATCAAGGGGACAGCATTTTTCTAGATAAGCATATTATCTTACAAAAACCCTTTTTACATCACTTTAAAATTTATTAGGAAATTTCTTTACATTGATATCAGTTTTATTTCCGCACATTTTTTTCCGAATTTGATAAATTTTTAAAAAGTTATCTTACTGTAATTATTTCTTCGCTTCAGTAATTACGTTTATGCAAATGCAGATTGTGATGATATTAAATAGATTTTTTGCGTGCGCGCTTTTTATTATTTACTCTGTAGAATAAATTTAATAGTTGCAATCTAAACAACTCAGAATAACGAAATTTCAATATATGTTCGAAAACTTGAATAAGTTCTCAAAAATTAAATAAAATCTTCGATTTTTTCTTGGTTTTTCTAATTAATTAATAAATGCAAGTGAAAACAATTAGAATTGGGTTCTCGAAAACTTTTTAACATTATCCTTAACAACGATGTACTCCCTGTCCTTATAGAATTTCGGAATCGGAGGCGAAAGCGAGAAGAAAAAAAAACTAAAAACTAATTGATCCCGTCTCTCTTTAGAGTGGCAAGGCAGGAACTCTATAATCACCATTTCGTGCTTTGCAGTATAGTAAAGAATAACTATAGCATACATTTGGGAAGTCTTTTTTCCGATCAATTTAAATTAAAATTTGATACAGAATTATAATGTGAGTGTAAAGATCTCATTCGAAATTCCACATTTGAAGTCATTACGTTTTTGATTTGTCGCTTTTACATCTCTGTTATAACAGCTTTGAGTAACAGTTTTCTCAAATATATAGACTAAAAAATCGACTGTGATTAAAACTTTTATACAGATCTACATTTCAGATTCTAAACCTGTATACCAAATTTTATCGCTCGAGCTCTTTTGAAGTTGTCATGTTCCCTTGCACACGGACAAATAGAGAAATACACTACTGAAATATAGGTTTCGTCTAAAATTTATAAGACCTCTCATCTTTACCTGTATAGCTGCCTTGATCCTTTTTTTTTTTTTAGCTATTATGTTTGCTATTTCGGAAAATGTGTTTTTTCAGATTTAAAGAGGTTTTAAACGTGGAAATTTATATAATATCGTTGTCGAGTTTTTCTTTAAAAAATTCTTTTTTTATTTGAAAAAGCCATATCCCAGTTTTTTTTGTTTTTTTTTTCATACAGTTTTGAAAATTACATCGGTTAAATGGAGACACCCATTGCGCATACGATTAAGTCGATTTTTGAAGTTCGTATTCACTTTTTGCAGCATTTCAATCGGGATGTTGGCAATGTCGTCACGAATGTTGTTCTTGAGGTGAGCTATTGTTCGTGGTCGTTCGACATAAACCAGGGGTTTCAAAGTGAGCCTCGTCACCGAATAAAACGACCGCGTCTTCAGGCAAGTTCTCAAGCAGCATTTTGACGGGTAACAAAATCGCTTTCAGTTAATTCTTGCACAACAGCCAATTTATAGGGATGAAATTGAAGGTCTTAATGGAGAATTCATCGAAGAGTGGTGTCAGAAATTCACAGAACAAGTGCGTGCTTGCGAGCCGAAAGATGGGGAGAACCCAAAACTGACTGCCTCATTCTTTCGACATTTCCCGGGGTTCTGGTGGTAAGTTGATGTCCATTTCTGGGTTTAGCGATACTCCTGAAATGAATTAACTCACGGCAAAATCGAATTACGGCCAGGAAAGGGTCTGTGAAGAGTAATTTCAAAGCGAGCGTGGAAGACACGTTGCGTAGCAACAAGTGAGCGACAGTTAGAAAAGAAGCTCTGGACGGCGAAGGCCCGCTGTTCTCTAGACCAGAGCATGATGACAACTGACTAGAGGGCGAAACAAAGTTGGGGACTTCCCCTCCAGTAGCACCACTTATCACCCCTCTACCTACCCAACTCACCCCTCGGGATTTTTTTTCAAATAAGTTTCTCTGGCGCACCCTGTAAATATGGCAATAAATCCATCATGCCCTTGCATTTTTCAGATGCAATAGATCTTTTTCAGACATAAAATATAATTTTATATTTCTAAAATTACTGTGTCTTCCTTGTTACGGAAGCAAATCGATAAATTTAAATTCTGCACCTTGTTCTATCGAAGATTTGTAGAACATTTTCTATGTTGCATCCCTTGTAAATCTGATCTAGCACATAGTTAAACAATTTACGGTTTCTCCATCGGAATTTTTATTTCTTTTTAAAACAGCTTTCTCCAGAGGTTGGGTTAAAAATAAATATCCACGTTTCATTTCATGTAATAAATATTTATCATGTTTTCGAAAATTCCGTATTAATTTATAGCAATCCTGGTGAATATACAAAGAACTGGTTTTCAGGACCGTCATTACTACTACTTCAAAATCACGATCGTTTGGTAAAATTGGATGTATGAAAACAAAAATTTATTATCAATGATATTTATTTCATTGTCACCGGTGTGCACAATCAACGTTGGAAGTAAGCATATTAATATCGAAACACAAAATTAAGATATACTTTTTATTATTTTTGAAATATTGTACAACCACCGATTTTCCTTATATGTGATAAGGAAAATCGGTGGTTGTACAATATTATCACAGATAGATAGAAACACCCCAGATCTCAGACATGTGTGAACACATTTGCTTCACCATACAGCAACCAGAACTAAATTTTTACATAATATATTCGGTCAAAAATAATTTCAATCTAAGATGAAATTGCATCACTTTCAAAATTAACAGATTTTCAATTCTGCTAAGAGCTAAGATGTCCATTTCAAAAATACTAAAATCTGATTATTTTTTTTTTATTTTAAATTATTTACGCAAAAAAATCATAACAATTTTTATTTATAATTACCATTGTGACCGTTTTTTATTTTTTTTTTTCCAAGAATGGACGTTTACCATTTTCCAAATAAATGGTTCGTATAATAACAAATATATATTCATTTGAGGCAAGTTTATTTTCAAGGAACTCATAGTAGTTTTAAAATTCAACATTTTGAGCACAATTTAATATTGGTCATGAAACAATTCATTTTCATGTTTAACTTAAGTTTCAAAATCAACAGGTGTCTTAAGGCTTGCTAATAAATAAATTTTACTTGTTCTTATTACTATTTCAAATACACCAAGCATAATTTTCATTGCTGAAATTAAAAATTCAACTCTTTAATTGTTTCTTCAAAATTTTTATCATGGGTGATTAACCGTAATAATCACTGAAGTTCTTAAAACAATTTTCTGTGATGACTGCTGACAAAATTCATTGAACTCCTTGAACTTAATTCAACAATAAAATTTTACTTTCATTCTTAAATTTATAACACAGCATTTGAGACGCATAAAACAGTTTTTTTTAACTTAAAAGTATGTATTATTTTATCTAAATGTGTGAGAAATATTTTGGTTTTATTCAAGTTTTGATATGAAATTTTCGATCGCATTTTCTTTTAATTATTTTCATCTTCACAGCAGCTAAATAAAATTTAAATTTAACTTTTTTATAAACAATTTCAAAAGTAACAAAATTTGCTGATCAATTGGAAAGACTGTATATCCACATAGACAGATTGGAGGCCTCTTTATCGTTTTTAAATCTCAGATTTGAATCAAACTTGAAAAGAAAGATAAAATATTTCAAAAAATAAATCGCAAGATATTATAAAGAAAGACTTGAAACATTGACATTTTTTACTATAAACTGAGGATTCTAGTCTTCACGTTATTTTTTACTTCAATTATTTTTAACCTCTGGCAGAAACATGAAGGTCTGGTACTGATACAGATCTACCTGTGGCAAATACAATGAATTTGATTAAAATTCCAGTTTCAGAGTAGGCTTCAAAAATTATACTGAAGAAAAAAGATTACATTTCAAAACAAATGTAATAACTAATTCTTGGGTGATTAAATTGTTAAATATATTAATTTGGAACTCTTGGTTTATTTGATCACTTCGGCATGGGCCCGGTTTGGATCATTTTGGACAATAAAATCGGATCGGTTTTCACTTCTGATATTATTTTCTTCCGTTCATTTCTCAATCTGACCATAAATTATCTTAGTGTTGGCTGATGTGCAATCACTTAATAAAATATCCAAAAGACATCCCAAATTTTCTAAATAACTTTAGCAAATTTATTGCCAAATCTTCTGTTATATATGTAAGTTATGTTCTATGGATTAGTTCTGATCACATCTGATACGACGAGTGGAACAATTATATTAGGTTGTTCGGAAAGTAATTTCGTTTTTTCCCGACAGAGGATTTAATTGTATTTTTCGCACCCAATTTCATACTTAAACCGCAAAATCATTTTATGTTTTAAGAGCTGATATAGCAAGGCTTGAGTGTGAAAAAGTGCAGCTGATTCTTCGCAGTAGTTTTTGGATGGTGCCCTTTTAAATATGGAGAGCAATAAACAGCATTTTCGTCATTTTTTTCTTTTTTGCTATATAAAAGGTAAAAATGCTGTCAAGCCAGAAATAAATTAGCCAATATGAGTGGAGAAGATGTGTTAACAGTACATCAGTACCAGAACTGATTTGCAAAATTTTTCCTTCAAATGAGGAGGCCAAAAACCACCTCGATCAGTTTTTTTTACAGCAAAGACCGAAACTTTTATGAGCGTGTAATCATGTTACTACCAAAAATATGGCAAAAGGTATTAGACCAGAATGGCAATTTTATAATTTAATAAATAATTTATTCATTAAACGAAAATTTCTTTTCATTTTGACAAAAAAAAACGAAATGACTTTCCGAACAACCCAATAGTTTTCTAGGCAGTTTAAATAAAAGGGCCTCTATGCAAAATAATAATAAAAATTATATAATAAATGATGATATCATATACAGGGTGATCAGCGAATAAGCCCTGATTTCAAAATTAAATATCTCTACAACAAAGATCGATAGAATTATGCGGTAAACTGTACGTTTATTAGCAAAACTGTAAAAATGCTGTACAAAAGTTTAGAAAATTTAGCTACGAAAATCGTTAACAGATGGCGCTCTAACCACAATGCCCATAGAGGCTTTCAGTGTGATGTCAAAAATGAAAAATGACTCCCTATCTGACTCCTTGTGACTTCTTTCTGTGGGGAGCATTGAAAGACACTGTCTACAGAAACAATCCCACCACTCTAGAAGAGCTTGAATCGTTGATTGGGTGTTGCATATGATTCCAATTCCTTTTGAGACATTGCAAGACGTGAAGTCAAATTTCATTGTTCGATTACGCCTCCACATTGTTTCGAACGGAGAACATTTTGAAAAAATTGTATTTTGATTGCAAAGACCGCATCACTTTATTTCTTTTTTTTTTAAGACTCCTTTCAGAAAAAGAGTTTTCTGGGCAGAGTGGGGCATCTGTTAACGATTTTTGTAACTAAATTTTCTAACTTTTGTACACTATTTTTACAGTTTTGCTAATAAACGTACAGTTTACCACATAATTCTATCGATCTTTTTTGTTGAGATATTTAATTTTGAAATCAGGGCTTATTCGCTGATAACCCTGTGGAATGGCTATATTTGAACCTATAATTTTGTGTTTACTGATATGATTACCATCAAGACAAATTACTAAGCTTCTTTCTCTTCCAACGTGGGCCGCGGTGGCCTGGTAGTAAGGTCTCGTCTTCGGAACCGGTGGGTTTCAGGTTCGAGACTCGATTCCACCGAAGAACCATCGTGTGAGGGGGTCTCTTGCACGTTAAATCTGTCAGGCCAAACGTTCTCCCTCTGGTGTGGTGTGGAGAGGGGGTGCCAATTCAGGTGTCGTCCTCGTCATCTGATCTTGGTTCAAAATTACGAGGTCGTCCCAAAATAGCCCTCGTGTTGCTTTAGACGGGACGTTAATATAACTAAACTAAAACTTCTCTTCCAGCGTCTAATTTCTATTTGTAGTATTTCTTCCCAACCTTTTAGAGAAGCTTTGAAAGAATGTATGACATAAAAATACAAACTAAAGATTATTTATCTCACTATACTAAGCATTATTGATAGCACATAATCAGCAGCTAAAATAAAAATCAATCCGCACATTATCATAATCACCGGCTCCAATCTAATTCTTATTTTTCATTGAATCAAGCCGATAAAAAAAATGAAGTTCCATGCAATGCAGATTTTGACGCAGGATAAGCTCCGAAATCGATAGATCTGTTGGAGCCTTATTTTATGACATTAACTGATGTCATAAAATAAGCCTGAAAATTTGTCGGTAATTGCCTCAAGTTTTGACAATTTGCGTAATTGTTTATGCACATAAGATAAATATCACGTTGAAAAAAACCGAATATTTGAAATTTTTAAAGCATATTCTCGACAATATACTGCGTCTTTTTTGGCAATCTGCAATGTGTCATTTACGATGCATTTTCTAATCAAATAACATGCTGTGGATACTGACTATAAAATGTGCAACTAGTTAGAATTTCTTTATTATTTTTATTGTCTCTTTCAATAATAGAAGAGTACTGAAGTAATCACATACCATTATTAAATAAAGTACAGCGATCGACCAAATATCAGAAAGCAAGCTTTGTTTCTTCATTGAAATACCTCACTAGAAGCAATATCATAGTGGGGATAAAGACGTCGAAATCATTTTATAATTTTAGTGCTCCATATCGACATCAATAATTTATTTAATATAGAAAACGTCCCTTTACTGCGTTATTTTTTTCATTCTTTCATGATATTTCACTCCAAAATGTCTTATTTCGTTCCGATGGTATCCCATAATCCCCGCGCACAGATCATCAATACACCCATTCCGTTCAATATGCCACTGACCTGAAGGGAAAAAAAGATGAGCTCTTTTCATTGTGCATATTCTTCTAATATCGTCTAAATAACTCATCAATCTTTAATAACACATCCTTCTAGTTTTTGAAGAGGGAGGTAGAGAGTATTTGTTATCTTCACACACACACACCCATACATACACACACACACACATACACACATACACACGTGTGTGTGTGTATTTGGGCACCTTCAGGAGGTGCATTTTTTGAAGTCCCGAGATTCCTAGACGTTTAGCAATCAAAAAGTAAAGACAACAAAAACAAAAGTTTAAATTTGCTGCAAATGCTGAGTTGGAAATAATTTGATTGAGTATTTATAAAGCATGATTGTAGGCTACTTTTACCCCAGTATATGACTGCATTGAATATGCAGGTATATGGCTTTTTAAATAACATTAAAACATTAAAATGCATATTTTGATTATCCATTTATCATTGAGCCTTTATTGTTAAGAGATATTTCGATGCATAAGCATTTTGAGAACAACTGTTTAGTGTTATCTCAATATTTTTACTATCAGACTAAAGATCAAAAATTGATAGCACTGTATCTCGAAGTTGTGTAGAACCTTTTTCAATCAAATCAAAAATTCTAATCCATAAATCGTCATTGAAACAATTGATCACCTAAAATTAAGGCAGACATGTGAAAAAATATGCCACTAATAAATGATATTTTCCCCATAAGCCACCCTTATTTGTAGTAGTCAAAACCATATTCTTTGGTTTGAAACACTGTATTACAGCTTAAAATGTTGTTAAATCTCTTCTATTACATTCTTTAATATTATTCCAAATAATTTTAGTAAGCATTTACAAGGCTCCATTTTACATAGAAATTCAGGAATCGATAAACTGATATTTAGTCAAGAAGATAATTAGAAAAACTAAAGCAGTAAATGAAGTGACTTCTTGAAATTAATATTTGACATATTCTTCTACCATTTTGGAAACTGACAAGTAGTTCTTTTGTTGTTTTAGAATATGATATATTTTGAAAGTGTATTCGTAGATTCGCTTGATTCAATTGATTCAATTTCGGATTACCTTGTAAGAGTTATATCCCACTACTCATACTTGTCCCTGACGTATCATTAAGTTTAAGATAATATTTCATGTTTGGAAAATTGTCGATTGGATGCTGGTACTCACAATTTTTTTTTTCGACAGATATAAGCAAATAGAATAAAATTCATGACAATTACAACTGTTTTTTTCATTTCAGACAATCATGCCTGGTATTATGATCTTATCCTTCGTGGTGGCGATACTCGTATCAAACAGCAAAGCGCAAGACACAATCACTGACCGCATCGATCAATCCTTGTGCAAAATCACCTGCAGGATCTTCTGGAAAGCACATAAGGAGGGATGTTGCACACTCTACAATGCTTGCTGTCCCAAGGCAGTGAACAGTCTCCATGCCCTCATGACGAAGAACTATGCACCGCCTATACCTCCCTATCACCAATGACTTCCTCCCTGCTCCTAAACAAACATGTTCCTCACTTCTATGTTCCTGCGTACCTGATGTTTTTATGCACCATAGTCATTTGTAAATAAAAGAATACCCGTTATTGTGGAATCTATGGTTTCAGTTCATTTTTTTTCTACTAAAAGAAACATATGAATTTTCAATACGAAATTACCATTTTACAGTTTCACTTCATTTGTGAATCCATTTCCATCTTAAAGTATCTAAATAAGACAGTTACTGCTAATTCAATCACTTAATGTTTTCAGCATTAATTAAAATTTTGCTATAAAAAGCATACGAAAGGAAAACATTTGAGAAGACATTACAGCAGATCACCAAATGATTTCGTGTGTATGTGGATGACAAAATTCGTTTTTTTTTTGTTGTTGTTCTTTCAAAATGGTCATTCTTATTTTCATCTTGTAAGTTTATCCATTTTTTTATGTGTGTATTTGTGTAGTTACTGAATTGAATAATTGCAATGTACTATTGAATTTGTAGGAATTTCAATCTTCTCTACTTATAATAAAGCTCAATGTGTGTGTGTGCGTGTGTGTGTGTGTGTGTGTATGTGAGTGTGTGTGTTGGCGCTCTACAGGCCAGACCGTTGGACCTACAGCTACCAAATTTGGTACATGTATACCTTGGAGGTCGGGAATGTGCACCTTTCTTTGAATTTTTAATTAGAAGTTGAATTCATTAAAATTTAAGCGAAATTTCGACGTTTTTCCACTATAACTTCCGAAAATATCATTGCATGATCATGAAACATGATTTTTACGTCAATTTAAAGATAAAAAAATTAGCTTTCTAATGGTATCAGGGTTTTAATATATAACTTAAGCTTCGATTTTTAACGAATTTTTAAAGAAATATTTTAACCATGTTTTTTTTAGCACGTGACCGGATAAAATAAAATAAAACAATGACGGAAGTTCAAATAAAAAAACACTGTCATCGCAAATCAAATCTAAAGAAACACAACTTTCAGCACGAGACTGGATAAAATAACATAAATATAAAAAGTGATATTTTCTAAAAAAATAAATGCAAAGCAAAGGATTCTACGATCGTTTGCAATATCTAAATAATTAAATCAATAAATCTTCTTTACGGTAAACCTAATCGAATTTAGACAGGATATGCATTGGAATCCGACTTAATGGGATATTTTTATTATCGTTTGCAATATCTGTATCATTAATTCAATATTTTTTTTTTCATTATAAAATGTGAGTTTCTAAAAATATAAATGCAAAGCTAAGGTTTCTATAAAATCTGCAAGAGCACGTCAAACGGAAAAAATTAGTTTTATCACCATGTTGCCATCATTTTGAAGGAAGTTCAAATTTAAAAAAAATAAAAAAAATAATAACTATCATTATAAATTAAATCTGAAGAAATGCAACTTTTAGCACGTGACTGGATAAAATAAAAGAAATATAAAATGGGATATTTTCTAAAAAAATAAATGCTAAGCAAAGGATTCTATGATCGTTTGCAATATTTAAATCATTAATTGAATAAATTATCTTTATTTATACAGGATTGAATTTATACAGGATATGCATTCGAATTCCCTTCCAATGGCCAATTTGTAAAATATTATTAATAGGCATATATATTGTTTAATACTATTAATTTGATCTAAATGAATAATTACATTTTATGTAGTTTGAGTCAAACAATGCATTTATGAATAATGAGTTTTAGATTTCTTCATACTTTGCTCTGTGAGCCATATTTTACAAAATATTTTTATTAATATTCTAAATAAAAGTTGCTACATCAATCAGTCTTCTAAATCAATCATTAAAACTGACTGATTTATAAAATTAAAAAATATTATTAGGAAAACGCGTTCTTTTAGAACTTTCAGTTCATCATCTTAAAGAAAATATTAATTTCAGGCCAATCAATGCCCGGAGTTACTTCAAGACTAATAAATGTGATTTAATTGAAAATTTTAGAACCCATTACTCATGGCGAACCAACTGGTCTCCGAAGGCGGCTAGTGTATAATAAATACTAACTTATTTTACTACTGTGTAGTTATTGCTTCCCTAGTGCAAACGTTTCTCTGCATAAAACATTTATTACTGTCAAGTTTCCGGTAACAACCAGCATATTGTTATTACATCAAAATTCTTCCCAATTTAAATTCTTATTCTACCCTATCTCATTTAACTTTTAATCCTATAAAGCATGACTTTTTAATTTTTTGCAAAATACATAAATACATTATGTTTTGAGTAACTGACTATAATTTAGAAAAATTATTTAAAAAAAATATTTTTATTTTTATTTTAAAAAAATTATGAATTAAACATTATCCCGGTGATTTCGTGATAAAAATAAAAGTTCTTTTTTGCCAAAATATTTTGTACAATGCAAATAATAATTTTTTAATATTTTTAATATAGTACATAGTTATTTTTTTTTTTGGTAAATATGGGTGGCTAAATTAAATTCAGTATTATTTCATTTGTAATAAGACTTATATAATATTTCTGGAATACTACAATAAAAATAAATGAGCAATACGGAAGTGTTAACAGTTTTCATTGCATATAAACAAAACAGCTATTCAAAACCTATAACCCTATTACCGAAACATGAAAAAGAAAAGCAGAAAAGAAAGGACAAAATGCGGGATAAAAAGCAAAAACATTTTCATCGTACGGCAAAAGGGCAAGAAAAATAAATAAATAAGCAAAAAAGCTAAAAGAAAATTCCGCGCCCAGTAAAATCCGGTTCTGGGGCCATCTTTGGCAAAGAACCCTACACAATACGAGGCGTTGATTTCTGTTTCGTGCCCAAAGAAACCTCTAGGTCAAATGCAGTCAGTGAATGGGTGAGTATTCATGTTTGTTTCTTAATCAAGATTTATAAATTTTACACCTGCGAGGAGCAAGAACAGGATTCTTATCAGAACGATTCCACATTTAGCTTTTTTTGTTTTTATGTTTTAGTTCTCTGCGAGAACGAAATTCGTTGTTCTTCCTAGGTCAGTGAACTGTCACTCGTGTGATTCAGAATTCTCACGTTCTATGTTGGAGTAGTAAGACCACAATTCGATGTTGATTTCTTTCGAAAACTACATAAAAAACATCTTTGGTGTCCAGATTTATCATGCTTGCGACGAACTTAGAATTCGAATGTCCCCCAAAAGGAATTTTGGTTATGCAAGCAAAAATAATTTTTGTATATTGCGCATTTTTGCGTCACAACAAAATTCTTGTATTTCATTATGATTCTCTTGGAGCCCTGGGGACATCTAAGGTCAGACATAGTTGGAAAGTGTTTTTTTTTTAAAGTAACAACACAACTTTCGCCAATTTTCCTTTTGGATGTTGTTTTTTTAGTGTTATTACTAAGATGCAAAATAATTACCAAAAAGAATACAAATTACACAGTTAATGAGAAGATGGTTTAAAAGGTGGTGCTGACTCTAATCTTTAAAAAAATGCTTATATTAAACAATTTTGGATAATTTGAATTTTATTTCAAAATAATAAGGAAAGGCTTTGTCGGCTTTCCTAAGAGTAAAGTCTAACTTTAATTGCATAAATATTCTCAATTAAAATTCAAAACATATTATAAATTAACAAATCCATTCCTTAAAATAAAAAAATTAGAATCCCTTCTTTTAATTAGCCATGTCTTTTTTTAAAATAGGATTTCTATAAAAGACACAAAGAAGAATGTGGGAAAGAACTTAGATCAAAACTTTATATATCTGTTTAATTTTATTAAAAGCAAATTAGGCTCACTGGGAATAATTGTAACTGAAATTTCTAATGAAATATTTTATCCAACCTGATGTTAATAGATTCTGCAGTAAAAAGTTTTTAAGTCTCAGATATTTGTAAATATATAATTCATAATTTTTTAAGACGCTTACATTTTACTATATATGTTGCTTATTTTCTGACTGCTCTCCTTTCATTTGTAAAAAAAAATGATACTTGGTAATTACTTTTAACAAAGTAATCGAATTTCAAATTGTAAAAAACCTAAACTAAAAGTGCAAAATTTGAACTAAGAAAAAATGAGAATTTCAAATGCAAATTTATTTTTCCAGAATTAAGTAAATAAATAATTTACTTTCCTAAAATCTGCTTTCATAGTAATAATATGTATGAAGAACAGAATCGCAATTCGTTCTGTTAAAAAAAAAACGAAAATGTATCCATAATTTTAATTGTGACTTTTGTCAATAACTTAAATGTTCTTTCAGAATTCTTGCTCTGTTATATTATCGTTCTAAATATGCTTAATATTCATTCAGAATTCCTATTATAAGATATTCTTAACATTTTTTTTTTGATTGATTAATACAGAAACAAATTATCGAACTAAAATTAGATAGAAAAGTTTTTTTTTTAATTTTAAAATGATGTAAAAACATTATAAAATAAATCATTTTGTAATATGGTATTTTCGGAATTAATCACGAAATTTCGCTCACACAAAGTTGCGTTTACTTTCAGAAGTTTGTAGTTTTCTAAAATTATAAAATTCATTTATAAAAATTATTAGATGCCGTAAAAATAAAATTTAGCACTGCTCCTGAGTTCGAAAAACGCATTTTGGGAATTTTATCGCTGTATACGTTAATACGATAACTCAAACACGCTTTCAAATAGAGGAATGAAATCTGGTAAATGATCTTAACAATTATTTTACAGATTTCTATTATATTTTGTACGAGCCGCCTTTGGCGACCAGCTGGTTCGCCATGAGTAATGCGTTATAAAATTTTCAATTAAATCCCATATTCATTAGCCTTGAAGTAATTCCGGGCAATGATTGGCCTGAAATTAATATTTTCTTTGAGATGATGGACGGAAAGTTCTAAAAGAACACGTTTTCCTAATAATATTCTTTAATTTTATAAATCAGTCAGTTTTAATTCTTGATTTAGAAGACTGATTGATGTAGCAACTTTTATTTAAAATATTAATAAAAATATTTTGTAAAATATGGCTCACATAGCAAAGTATGAAGAAATCTAAAACTCATAATTCATCAATGCATAATTGGATTCAAGCCACATAAAATGCCACATAAATTCAATCAGATTTATCGTAAATAAAGAAGATTTATTGAATAATGATATAGATATTGCAAACGATCATAGAATCCTTTGCCTTGCATTTTTTAAAGAAAATATCACATTTTATATTTATTTTATCCAGTCACGTGCTAAAAGTTGCATTACTTTAGATTTATTTGCGATGATAGTTTTTTTTTTTATTTGAACTTCCGTCGTTGTTTTCTTTAATTTTATCCAGTCACGTGCTAATGAACATTGTTAAAATATTTCTTTAAAAATTCGTTAAAAATAGAAGCTTAAGTTATAGATTAAAACACTGATACCATAAAAATGCTAATTTTTAATCTTTAAATTGATGTAAAAATCATGTTTGTGCGATAATATTTTCGGAAGTTAAAGCGGAAAAACGTCGAAATTTCGCTTAAATTTTAATTAATTCATTCTAATTAAAAAATTCGAAAAAAGGGCTCCGAGGTGCACATTCCCGACCTCCAAGGTATACATGTACCAAATTTGGTAGCTGTAGGTCCAACGGTCTGGCCTGTAGAGCGCCAACACACACACACACTTTGAGCTTTATTATAAGTATAGATAAATATAATTATAACACAAAAAATTAGATGAGAAAAATTAATATATAGCCTAAGATATTTAAATATGTCTTATGCTATATGTTATTATACATCTTAAATTTTGGACTATACATTCGCATTCGTAACAGAGACACTTCAAAACTTTAATGACGTAGATAAAGGAAATCTAGTATATGGTCTGCAACCAATTCTAGAGATCTGTTTCAAATTTTTGATTCAATATTTAAAATGTCTTATTCATTTTTTTCATTACATTATAAAGAAAAAAATATGTGGTATTTTGCCAGTGTACTTAAAAAGAGGAAAGTGAGAGGGAGATATGCTGTTAATTGCGAACTTAGCAGTGACCTTGGAGGGTTTTTCACCTGCCTCTCCACCGCGAACACAATAACTCCGAAGCCTATCCGAAGAAATTCGAATCGATTAAATTGGATTTATGGGATTTAATTGCACAATGGTAAGTTATGACTGTACTGCGAGAGACGAAATGCGATGCATAATCTTACAACTAAATTTGTAGATTGTTAGGTTCAGGGGATGCAAACCAGAGAAGAATCAAAGAAAATGTTATATTGTTTGAGTATTCGAGAAAGTATATTCTCAGCAAGTTGTTCAAAAATAAAAAAGAAGACAATTCCATAATTTACTTTTTTGATCTCAGGATCATCAAAATCTTAATTCCTGCTTTTACAACCATGCTTAATTCTATAACTATTAGTAAGCTTACCTTTATAATAATTCCTCTTATTGTTATTACAATCTAATATTTATAGTTTTTTATAACAATATCAAAATAATTGCTGTATTAATTCATACAAACTATTACGATACAATTCAAGTTATCATTAAGTTTATTCGTAACGACATTAACTTTTTAGAAATAATGTTGTTAGCAAAGCCTCAAATTCACAAAAATTGACAAGCATTTTGAATAATAATAGTCACAGATGCTAAAAAACTATTAAACGCTCTTGAAAAAAAGTATTTAACAAAGCTTCGTTGGTTTATCTTTTAATTATAAAACTCCTTATTCTTTAAAAATAAAAATAAAAGTAATAAAAAAACAGTAGTTATACTACAGACTACCGCCTCGAAATTTATAATTTAATTAAACGGTTTTAAAATGAAATATCGAAGCAGGATGCTTATTTTTGTCATTTAAAATAGTTCCAATTCGATTTTCTTCCATTGTTGAGAGCTAAAGAAGAAAGATTATGTTTAACATTTATGTAGTTTAAAAGATTAATAATAATAATAAAAATAAAAAAAAACGGACGGTCCAATACCATGAAATTTGGAAGAAAGATAAATAGACATTTATGATTATATACAGGATTGATTTCCATTAGAAAGAATAAGATTTTTAAAATAACACGACTTCGACATTTTGCTAGAATCATGAGCATTATGTTTATACGTTTGTATAAAATTAAATATAGCCAATATTCCTGGCAAACCAACTGGTTGTGAAAAGTGACTAGATTTCCATCAATAGAAAAAGAATTTAATAACATCACATAATCTTACACTAATAAGAAAATTTAAAAATATGTGAAACGATACGTCTACAATATTCAAACCAACCTCTTTGGGAAAAAAATTAATTACACTTTAAACTAACATATAAAACTTTTTGTAATTATTTCGGTAATTGCAAGCTGAGCGGTCTCCATTGGGAAGTTCCGTGTACACACACAATGAATAGAAAATATGAAATATAATAAAATTATATTTTTTTAATATTTGACAATGCCATGGAATCAAAATATGAAGTTATATCTAACTGAAATTAAAATAGCAAACGTCGCCGAAGAATCTGCTGGTCGCAATAGCTTACTAGATCTCTTTCATCAGTAAGAGAAAGTCTTATTTATGTTTCTTGACCTTACAAAGACCTTACTTTCTTGACCAAAATCAGCAATGAATCCTATACTAATTAAAGTAGTCTTTGAAAAGATAGGTATTTACACTTTCAGCTAGCATATAAAATAACTTTTTGCAGTAATTATTTCAGAAGTTACGAGATTAAATAAAGTTAAAATCAAGCAAAGTGCTGAAGCTTGGCATCTATTTTACTTAATTAAATGTTTTAAGAAATAATTAATTTAAAATAATAAATAGAAAAAAATATCATAGTTATTTATATTTATAAAAGGGAATCCAGAATGGCATGTGTAAATTTCATCAAATATTTCACAATTTGAAAATGTGTTATTATGGAAATCTTTAAGATATAGTTTCAGAAAAAATAAAATTTTAATTTTAGAAAATATTTAATTTTTAGCAACCATTAATCGCAACCATTAATCGCAACTATCCAGCTAATCGTCAAAGGCTACTAGTTTCAAATAAAAAGTGCATTTAATGTAATAAGATTTAGTTCAACAAAGTTGATTGGGGCTGTAACGGGAAAGAACTAGTAGTCAAAGATGGCTCAATAATTAACTGAAAAGAATGATAATTTAATTTAAATCAAAAGTATTTTGTGTAGTTCTTAGTTCTGGCTAAAAATTTTGATTAATTTGTTAGGAAATCTTGTTTTTTTTATTCTATTTTAGACAGTTTTTTAATAAATAATATTTTATTTCAGAATGGTACATGAAAATGAAACATTTTAGCTTATAAAAACCACGAAAGCAAAAGACGCCTGCATAAGCCAAATAACAGAAAAGTTATTCATAATATATCCCAAGGAAAAAGTTAAATTGAAATGATCAAGTCAATTCTTTCATTATTTCTTACTTCAATTCTCATCATTTCATCCACTTGTTTAGAAGATGATCCGTACGACTTCAGTAGCTCTTATTTTTGTTCAACGTGTTTTACTAACAATCAAGACCAGAACTATCATTGCTGCTACTACTTTTTCAAGTGCTGTGCCGAAGCAAGAAGAGGCTCCAAATCTACAACACCAGGTCTAAACTATCCAGTTCTGCCTACTCACATCGCATATATAGTACAAGACAAAAGCATCCTACCATGTCCCGAAACTTGCAAAGACAATATTGCTCTCTGTTGCCTTTCATGGAATTCCCAAGCTTCAAAATCATCTGAATCTACCACTACTACTAATTACTTCCAGGCTGCCCAAGAATTCGAAGGTTATGTGGAAGCTGACAGCATGGTGAAGAATTCCTCGGACGAAGAAGATGAATCGGCAGATGCATTTGCAAATAATTGGCCAACTTCAGAAAATTATCCGGACACTGATAAGCCATTCCATTTGGCATTAGGAGCGAATGTTAATCCTTCGAAAATAGATTCCAGTTACTTTGGTTCAACGAAGAAATTGTTCATTCCACCATCTTTAGCATCTGGCCACGAATCTTACGATTCAAATTTGAATAAAGAAGGAACTAATGTGAGAAAGCTAGGCTGGATCACTAAAGATTTGCTGAAGTTTTCAGAAGAAGAGAGAAAATGAAATTGTAAAAAATGAATTAAATTGATCCCGAATCAGCTTGGTGGACATTTTGAGATTGTTATTACGAACATTTTCGATGCTTTGAGAAGACGAAAGTTTACCAGAAATATTTTCATAAGAACCAATTTTATATCTTAATCCTTTGCACTCGGAAAAGTAATTCAATGAATAATTATTCATCTAACACAAGGATTAGTTTATTCCTCCAAAAATTAATAAATGTAATTGTTATAAGTTGAATTTTACTGCAAAATAATCAATATTTTCTCACCAATCTCTAATTATTTTTAAAAATTAAAGTCAAATAAATAAAACATCAAAATGAAGCGCCATTTAGAATGATGCCTGAGAAGAGACATCCAAGTACAAAGGGTTATTTCATTGTTTATGTAGTAAAAAAAATCCTGTTATTTTAAATTTTTAATAAAAAATTATAAAGCATTTCCATGGAGTGATTTTGATCTCATTTTTAAAAATTCAACTCTTCCAAGAGTTTCAGCAATTTTTTTCGTAGTCTCAATTGACGCATTTTCTCAGAACATTTCAATTAGTAAGAATATGAGAAAACAAAGAAAGCTGCAGTTATTTTTACAAAGGTTAAATTCAAGCAATATAATTAAAATTAAATCATCACTCTGTAATGTCTTTCCAGCTATTTTAAAATAATGTCAAAAATCATGCAGCGGAACATGTGAAATTTTAATGTAACAGATGATTTCCCAATGAGCATACAATATTTTTTATAACAAGCATACATTAATGAAATAAAACAATGATTCTAATCAGCGTATGCAATACGTATTTGTCATCGTTTTGCATTGTTAAAATATTTTTGCAAATTTAAAATATATTTTGATACAACAATAAAATGGCAAAAATTTAAAAACTATGATATTTGATGAAGGTATATTAAATTAAGATAAAATTTTTAAGCTTTAGATTTTGAGAAACAAATAATTCGTAATACATTAGAACCCTTAGATCGTTGTATTATACTTTCCCCAAATTTTCTGTTCATATCTTTTATACATCCATATATACATCACTGCAAAGAGCAATAAAATTAAAAACATATAAACTTTTTTAAAAAATCGCTATCAGTTTTGAAAATAAGCCTTAAATGTAAGAAAAAATAATTAAGTCAAAAGTTTTATTGAAACCTACTCATTGTGAAAAAATAATCTGCATCATCTTGATCATCAACAAAGGAGAAAAGATCTAGAAAAAAATATCAATAGCAACACCATGCTAACTTTGATAGTTGTATATCGAATAATGCACCAACACACATTCATTTTTATTAGGAATAAAAAGCTGAAATATTAATTCCCATTTAATGAAATATTATTATCATGCAAATTGTTTTAATATATTCCATTTGAAAGGTCTTTAAAACAGTAATTAATTCATTTAGTAATATTACATTAGTTTAAGTTTAATATAAACCAACATATTTACTAAATGCTACGGTTTACAACGAAATTATTATCTAATTTTTATAGTTATCTAGCTAGTTCCCGGCGCGCTGCTGCCACAGAAGAAATAATTTTGGAAATATCGTTTGAAATTTAAAATAATTGTCTTGTTTAACTGGGAATGATAGAAAGAATATTTATTTTCTTGTCGACAATGAATACATTCTTTGAAATTGAATGATTTATAAAGGAAAAGTGTAAATTATAAATATTGTTACGTATTTCTCTATCCTAATTCGTCGGGTTCTCTCACTTGTATAGTGGGTATGTATGGTGTGAGAAGAAATGAGCAAACACAGTGATCAGTTCTTTAGTAGACGACACAACACAAACAACTTTTATTTACAGTATGAAGACAGGACAGCACAAAGACGACAAATATTTACAACACAACTATGTACAGGAGCTAACTATATACAGCCGAGACGAGCACACAGCGGAACTCTACTGCAAACAGTTGCCCACAATAACTACATAGTCCACACGCAGTAATTCTGTAGTGACAACGGCCACAGCTCTCAAAGCGGCCAGACAGGATTCAGCAGAAGAGGGAATCTTTAAGGGATTCTGTCTACTCTCAAGTAGGTCTCTCCCGAACAGGCTGAAACTACTCCTCTCTCTTCTTTCCTTTGCCGACTCACTACTTCACACAACGGGACTACTCTGTTCAGGACTGCTCCGTTCCTGACGACAACACAACGGGCTACAGCACACAACAGGCTTCGATATTCGCCCGGCGATTCCTCCGCTCAGGACTTGTCTTCCAGCCCTCACAGTTCAGGTCTTATCAATTCAATTCTGCCACACACCTCAGACTCCCAATGGCTGGTCGTATATAAAGACACGGGAGGCGGGGCTAAACCTTCTGGACCAATCAGAAGCATTCTGGATGTATCTCGGCTCCTAATGGACGGATCGGGAAAATTCTCGATATTTCGGGTATTATCCATTTTGTCTCCAAATTCGCGGCCAAGCTCTGGGATCACTCACGTCACACCCATGCGCTATTCAATACAGATGACTGTAAATCTGTCTTCTTTAAGATGACATTATTGAAGTGGGGAAGCACAATCACAGGCTCATACCAATATGTTTCTTTAGCCGATTAAACCCTACAGGACTCAAGGCTATGTAATGCACTTCCATCATTTCCTTTTTCCTTTCATCGATTTCCAAGATCGCATAAGGTACGAATAAACAAAAATTATTTTTATATGTCAGATTTAAGTATTCTTTTAGAATTTTAATGCCTGGTGTACTTCGAAAATTGAAAGGGAAGAAACTAATTTTTGTATCTTTCGTGATTCGTTTAATATTCGTTCAGAATTGTCAAGATTAATGTTAGAAAATCTGATTAAAAAGTTTTTTTTTAAATATATATATTTAAAAAAATATTTTTTTAAATAAATAAGTTAAATATTTTTAATTGGTTAAATACAGAAAATATATTTATGCCATAAAGTCGTTAATATAGTTGAATTAATAATTTTTTTAAGTTAAAATGATGTAAAAATTTGTGTATATTTCGGAAAATGCTGCAAAACCGCTAAAATTTTATTAAATTTTTAATTAAAATTATAAATCAATAGGATTGGTTTCCTTAAAACTTTCTCGCATACTTTCTAATAAAACTATTACCTCAGAAAACAACTTACATAGCATTTAAGTATAATAACTACAAAATATTAACCTCTAGCTTGAATTTAGCATCTTTACTGAATCTGTTGCGTCTCCTTGGCGAATTATTTGACGGTTAATCCTTGGTCAATAGATGTTATAAATATATAAAAAGATATTTTAATATACACTGAAGTGACAAAAGTCATGGGATGACTGTTAATATTGTGTCGGTCCTCCTTTTGCCCGGCGAAGTGCAACAACTCGACGTGTCATGGAGTCCACAAGTCGTTGGAAGTCCTCTACAGGAATATTGAGCCATGCTGTCTGTATAGACGTCCATAATTGTGAAAGTGTGGATGGGCACGAACGGACCTTTCGATGATGTCCCATAAATGCTCGATGGGATTCATATCGGGCGATCTAGGTGGTCAGATCATGCGCTGGAATTGTCCGGAATGTTCTTCAAACCAATCGCGAACAGTTCTGGCCCAGTAACATGGCGCATTGTCATCCATAAAAATCCCATCGTTGTGTGGGTACGTGAAGTCCATGAATGGCTGCAAGTGATCTGCAAGCAGCTGAACATAACCATTTCCAGTCAATGATCGGTTCAGTTGCACCAGAGGACCGAGTCCATGCCATGTAAAAAGAGCCCACACCATTATGCAGCCACCACCAGCTTGAACAGTGCCTTGCTGACAGTTTGGGTCCATGGCTTCGTGGGGTCTGCGATACACTCGAACTCTACCATCAGCTCGTAACAACTGAAATCGTGACTCATCTGACCATGCCACGGTTTTCCACTGGTCTAGGGACCAGTCGATATGCTCACGAGCCCAGGAGAGTCGCTGCAGGCGATGTCGTGCTGTCAGTAAAGGCACTCGAGTCGGTCTTCTGCTGTCATAGCCCAAGGAAGACAAATTTCGCCGTACAATCCTATCGGACACGTCCCTCGTACGTCCCACATTGATTCCTGCAGTTATTTGAGGAAGTGTTGCGTGTCTATTAACATTGACCATTCTACACAGACGTCGGCGGTCTCGGTCGTTAAGCGCAGGTGGTCGCCCACTGCGGTGTCCATGATGGGATGTGATGTCTGAAATTTCATACTCTCGGCACACTCTTGATACTGTGGATCTCGGAATGTTGAATTCACTAACGATATCCGCAATGGAATGACCCATGCGTCTAGCTCCAACTAACATTCCACGTTCAAAGTCTGTTAA
>JAPMOQ010035871.1:0-12448 GCA_026543055.1 Argiope trifasciata
TGCATTGAGTCACGCGATTGAGCGAGATGGAGAAATGCGCGTGAACAGAATGTAAAATAAATGATTTGATGGTAGCTATTACTGAAGGCAAATTTATACAGTGTCTCACAAAAGTGATGGGACACTTGTGCTTTACAAAAGGAAAATATAATAAAATAAATAAATAAACATGTACAAAAAATTTTGGGGTGTATTTTATATTTAAAGTTGGTAACGATTATTACATTATATAAATTTTGTCAAAATATTAAAATAAATTTAATAAATTATACAGTTATTTAGAAAGGAGCAAAAAATGGCTCACATAAGTAATGGGACACTTACTTTTCCATCAAATATTTATCCAAAAAATTTACTTTTTAAAAGGTTTTAATATTTTTTTGGATTTTCTTTTACTTTTAAAACATGATTTAATCTTCTTGGGATGGATTTGACTAATTTTTCTGTGATTTCTGGAGTGATTTTACCTCATTCTTCTTGAAGCACCGATATTAATTGTTGTTTTGAAGAAATGCTGTATTTGCGAATTCTTGATTCCAATTCTTGCCAAATATTCTCTATGGGATTTAAGTCTGGAGATTGTGGTGGTGTTTTTATTATTTCAGGACAGCTATACAACAGCCAGAGTCTAACGTTCAAAGCAGTGTGCTTGGGATCATTATTCTGGAAGAATTTAAAATCATTATGAAGGTTCAATTTTCGTGCTGAAGATTTCAAATTTTGCTTTAAAATGTCGATATACTTGTACTGATCCATTATACTGTCAATAAAAACAAGATTACCGACTCCAGCGGATGACATACACCCCCATACCATAACTCCTTCTCCATCATGTTTTACTGTTGGCACCCAGTTCTCTTTACGAAATTCTTCCCAGGGTTTTCTCCACACCAAGATTCTACCGTCAGAACCAAATATATTAAATTTACTCTCATCAGCAAATATAACTTTATTTCAGAAATCAGAATTCTTATTTATGTAATATTTTGCGAATGCCAGTCTGAGTTTTCTATTCTTTTCACTTAGGAAGAATTTTTTCCTGGCTACTCTACCGCGATATTCAGCAGGTCGAATTACTCTTCTAATAGTCTCAGGATTAACAATTACTCCATATAATGCTTGTAAATCAGCAGCAACTTTAGGAGCACTCATTCTTGGATTTTTTTTAATAATTCGAACGATAATTCGCTTTAACCCATTAGATAGCTTTGATGGTCGGCCAGGTCTTCTTTTATCCTGAATCATATGATTCTTTTTATATCGTTTAATGATGTTGAAAACTGTTGAATGACTCAAATTATCTGTTTCAGCAGTTTCTCTAATAGATTTTCCACGTTCAATATGCAAATTAATAATTAATTTTCGAATTTCAGGCGAAGTTTCTTTTCGTTTAGCACTCATGGCTGCACAGAGCTAAAAAACACAAAAATTCCAAAGCAATTTGGAGAAAAATACTGCAGACGATTTTATAAATTATTGCCAATAGCTTTTGAGTAAAAATAAAAACCCCAAAAATATTTTTATTGCTTATTTCAGACGATTTTTGTTGCATATCTAATGTTGTCCCATCACTTTTGTGAGCTAAATTTTGCTCCGTTCTAAACAATTATGTTTTTATTAAATTAATATTTTAATATTTTGACAAAATGTATGTTATGTAATAATTGTTACAAAATTTAAGTATGAAATACACCCACAAAAAATTTGTACATGTTTATTTGTTTATTTTATTACATTTTCCTTTTGTAAAGCACAAGTGTCCCATCACTTTTGTGAGACACTGTATATCTGTTAGCGCATCGATCTACTTTAAGGAATTAAAGTAGTAATATATTTAACTTTTAGCATTTTCCCTATTCAGTTTTAGAGATTAAGATAATAATGCAAACTTAAACGAAAGAATTTAGTCTATTTCTCTATGTCTATTTCTATTTTATGTCTATGTCTATTTTAGTCTATTTCTCAAGTTTTAGTCTATTTCTCTATTTCTCTTTTTCCTTAAAAACCGTGAACTTTAAAAACAGTGCACCGTTTTGTTATGCTTGCTATTAATAGAAGGATGAAATTCTTGTTTTATTTTCAACAAATTTCATTATGCAAGAAAACATTCATGCTCAAGAAGTTATAATTTAATTGATTTTATATTTTGTTGACGATGTATGTTGGTCTCATTTTAATTACTGAAAAGTAACGTTAATACAATAGAGAGAATTTATAACATGCAAGAAAAATTAGTCAAAGCTAGGAAATTAGAAGAAGAATAGATCCTTATGAAATAATTCATTCTTAAAAAAAATCCGTTCAATTAAATCTATTTCTCTCAATAATTTTTTTCCCGCTTGCAGCGGTGAATTTTAAATTAATTTCCCTCTTTGTTCATACTATATCGATAGAAAATTAAATATTCGAATTTATTTTCATTATCTAAGGAAAACTTATTTATATCTAAGATATTTTTGTAATGGTCAGTCTTTTATTTTATTGAGAGGAATACACTCTCAACACCTTTTCATTGGAAAAGCAATGCTCAAAGCAAAGACAAAATTTGTGTCAAATCAGAAAATTTAATCAAGCTGATAAATTGAAAGAAAAATTCCGTATAAAATTGATTTCATATAAAAAATACCTTATATGAGAATTCATTAAGATGAACTTTTGACAGTAGTGGTAAAGAAAATCAATTAAGTCCCAATATTAAAAAAAAACATTAAAAATATTCAGGATCTGAAAGGGAAAAATTGTATTTCAATATATTAAAAGTTAACTATTTCTAGATAATTTTTTTTCATACTGCTGAAAGAATTCGAAGCCAGGGAAACAAAAGATCCTGACAAAGTTGATTTCATATTAAACAACAGTTATGAAAATATTCTTAAAAACACAACTTTTATAAGAATTAACCTTAGTATTATTTTTGAAAATGAATAAAATCTTAACATATCCCTCAAAGAAAAATTAAAAATGCTTGCAATAACAAAATAATAATAATCAAAGAAATAAATTGAAAGATGAAGTGCATTTAAAATTTCACTCAGTGTATGTAAAATCACAATCAGTCAAAGAAGCACGAAACTTTCGACAAATGTTTAGGCTTCTAGGGGAACTAATCAGTTATTGAAAAAAAAATTACTAACATTTCGAGACATTTTATTTAGAAATCATTCAAAGTTCCAAAAGTCCGAAAAGAAAGATAAGCCTTATCTGTCTTCGAAGGGGGAGGGGGTGAGTTGCAAGGAAGGGGTTTTGCTATCATCCATTTCAACAGGGGTCAACTGAGGTCATTTTGGCCCAGAACTCTCATTTTCTCCCTACTTATACTCTATTACCTTTCAATGATGTAAAATATTTGGGGTAATGTTGAACAATATCAATAATATGGAATGCGTATCAACAAGATTATTGATGCGTAAGATTAAACAGAAGCTGAAATTCTTAAAAATATTGTTAACATGAAATTTTAATACTAAAATATCAGGTTTATTTTTATAATTCGTTTTATTTCTGATTCTGTTTTAATAAATTCACTGAAATAATTTTTCAATTTGCCGCCCAGTCAGTAATATTGTTTGGAGTTTACAGAAACAGAAAATACAGTATACAGAAAATTCAACATAATATTGGTTGAACCATGCGAATAATATCGAAAATTTCACTAATTTGAATATAGAGTAAATCAGATCATCCCAGTTTCGAATCTCAGACTGGAGTGACACAAGTTTCGCATATTGATAATCATGTAAACTGTATTGCAGAAGAATTCCCCTAAAGATGTTTTTTATGCATTAATCAGCACAATGGCTGTTCGTACCCGTATCAGTCACTTTTGACTTTGTTAACACATAT
This sequence comes from Argiope trifasciata, assembly GCA_026543055.1. Taxonomy (NCBI): domain Eukaryota; kingdom Metazoa; phylum Arthropoda; class Arachnida; order Araneae; family Araneidae; genus Argiope; species Argiope trifasciata. Next base: position 3,844 of record JAPMOQ010035871.1, read on the forward strand.
TCTACTGGAAAAAAAAAAGATTTGTATGCCAAATTAAAGCCTTAAAAATTGTCTCTCGTGCTTTATACCCTGGTATAATCGAATTCTTTGTTAGAAAATATTGCCAAATGTTACAAAAGAAGAAAATGTGATTTAGGTATTTTTTTTAATACTATAATCGTAATTGAAATAGAAAAAGACACATTACTGTTTTATTCCAGTCTTTACCTTACATAGACTGGCTTCCATTAGAAATTAAGTTTTTACTAATTTGTTTCCAAAAGAAGTTATTGCTGAATCCCTAATGAGCATAAATTATTGATCAAACCATTATATTCTCCACACAACAATTTTTGGATGCTTTAAGCATGGGATGAAATCGTTTTTATCTCCTATTTAGAATAGGAAAAAGTATTTTTGAAAAAGTATTTCTCAAGCATGAGATAACTTCATTGTCAAGAACAGGTCATCTTTGTGGATCAAGGTGAACGCTCTTATCTCAACATAGGGATAAACAAATAAAAATGAGATAAATGACTCTTAAGAGCTTTATCAACAAGAATTGTCAATGTGATTTTTAAAAAAATGTTTGATTTTATCATGGATACATAGAAAAGTGGAATCTTAATTGATCCATTTATAGGCAGGAAAGTTTGTTGTAACTTCCAAAAAAGGGGCATTATATGTATATGTAATGATATCCCCACATATAAATTAAATTCCGATTAACTTCATGAATGAATTAATATACATGTGTAATGTGAACAGTTAATATACATGTGTATATATATATATATATATGCACCCTTACCTAAATCGACACGTGTAAAGAACCCCTATCAGAATCTCATAGTATATAATCATGGGAGTTTAGTTTAGTTTAGTTATATTAACGTCCCGCTTAAAGCAACACGAGGGCTATTTCGGGACGGACCTCGTAATTTTGAACCACGGTCAGATGACGAGGACGACAACTGAAGTGGCACCTCCCTTTCCACACCACGCCACACCAGAAAGAGGAGGACTTTGGCCTGACAGATTTAACGTGCAAGAGACATATAATCATGGGAATAAATATTTCAGTTTTCGCTCTTGACATGGAGAATAAATTTTCCCGTTTCTCTTTTTATCACACAAGTGTAAACAATGATTTAAAAAAATTGTTTGAAAGTTAGTAACAAATTTGTAATTGTGTAATTGTTGACAAATATTATTATAATAGTTTGTTTGTTTGTTTTTTAGAAAAAAGACAATTTAATGCATTAAAAAAAATGATTCCCTTTCTGAATTTAAAGTTAATTTTGTTACGTCTAACTTATCAATCAATGTCGAAATGGAACAATTATTTAATATGCATTACTTTTGTGACTTTACGTAAATTTGAAATCACGATGAAAATTTAATGAATTTATTTATACTCAGCAATTTTAGTGGTCTTATACATTTTTTGAAATCATGACTTACAGCACGTATATAGCAAATAATATATTGATGGTAAGAAACATATCTCTTTTATTCACATATGAAGTACTCACTGACTTATTTTCTTTTTTAATACATTCTGTGTGAGTTCAGAAGAACAGGGTTGAACGAATTAAAATAGATTTAGAAAAACTAAAAAACACATATTTAAGCATCACCTCTGAAATTAAATATTTTTAATCTATCTCAATATCTCATATATACAAGATGTCCCTTCAAATTATGGCCGAGAAGTTGATCTCTTTAATTTTTAAAAACAGACATGTACTTCTATCTCTGAACAACATAAAAAATTATATTTTCACGTTTTTTAGGTGGATAAAGGTATTGCTGAACGAAATATAAAGATTTAATTCGTATACTTTCCTCAGGTCCTACTAAACATATTTAATAAAATGCTCTGGGACTGGTGTAACCTGATTGGTAGGATGATGGATTCGTATCTTTTGGGTTGCGAGTTCGAATCTCGCCTGCCGAAGACCCTCGTGTATGGTGGTGATTGCCGCACGTATAAATCTGTCGTGGTTACAAAGACCTCCATGTCGAGCGTAATACCACTAGAGGTACTGGTTTAGAGATTATTATTCTCTGATCCAGGTCTAAATTACCCTCTGCTTTTGAATGAATGAAGTCGGCCCCGTAAAAAGAATTGTGACGCGTGAGTAGCAAATTCATACTCTTGGAGCTATATGGTACTGCTATACAAAAAAATTCGGATTAAAGCGCAATGGGTCTTTAGTCAATGGACTTGTCAATGACAAGTGCCATTAGGAACAACAGTAAAATGTTCTCGACATCTTGAATAAATGAAGTTCTCACGACTGCAACTAAAATTGACTGATGTACATACTGAATATCCTTATTTTAGACGTACTTAGACCGTTTAAAAGGCGACCGAAAGGAAGATATAACAATTAAAGCTCTGAGTTACACTTAAATATTAGCATAAAATAATGAAATCAAAACTTTACTAGTTTCATTTAGTTAAAAAAAGGGTGGGATTTTACGGGTAAAACTTTAGTATACTGAAAATATTTTATCACATATTGTTGAACTAGGGCATAGAAAAAAGAAAGATATGTTTTGCGGTTGTTTAAATTATTAGTATATCGAATATATGTAACTACTAGCTTTTACCCGCGATTCTGTTCGTGTGGAAAATTTGATGTATATGTACGAAAATAATGACGAAAACGGAAATACGAAACTATCGAATAATGACAAATAAAAAAAATTAATCCTGTCCTAAAAACAATACATTTAAAAGTATAAGCATATACGAAAAATATATAACATAAATACTATTTAATAACAAAAATACTGAACTAAAGTAAAAATAATTTATACTCATTTATATTTACATTTTATACTCAAAATATAAAAAAAAACACCCAATCAAGTTCGGTCAAATCCATTTTATTTATTGATAGAGATTGAGATTGCTACAAAATTATTATACACATAATTTTTAAACTTTTAATTTAAACGAAAACACAGTTGTCAATAATCGCGTGCGAACTTCCAACCCTAGTTGGTGTAACGCACATGTCTGATTTTCCTACACTATTGAGGTATGGCAATACAGATTAGAATTTTTTTATTTCCTTTATTCTGTTTTCTTTTTATTTAAATGTACTTCAGAATGAATCCGAAAGATCGATTGATTAACAACATTTGGTTTTAAATACATCAAACACTCAAAAAGTAAACAGAATCGTTTGAAATAATCGGTCAAAATTCTACTAAGCCTAACCTCATTTCTTTTGGAAGGGAAAAAACTGGAGCCTTACTTATATTTGGTGGGATTTGGCCTCAGCCTTTTGGCACGAAAGTTTTTAATTAATAAAAAATGAACCACAGAATTAACCGGAATAAAAAGTAGCCTACGTTCTATTCATGACTATAATCGATCTTTGTGCTAAATTTCATCCAATTCTATTCAGCCGTTTGGCGTTATTGAGTAACAAACATCCATCCAAACATTCAAATGTTCACATTTATAATATTATTATAGATGCATAAAATTACTTTACATATTACTTTATGTCGTCTTTTTCAGTGGAAATAAATGCTTATTTTAAATGGTTTCGAAATTAGGTATTCGGCAATGATTAGGATTGACTTTCTGTAAATGTATCAAGGCCGAATACGGCTATGCTCTACATGCCGTACTTGTTTACAACGCATTTATTAGAGGCCCAAATACTAATGAATCCATTGCTCTGAGGTTAATGTGAAGAATAGGCCTTGTCTAGAATGAACCTATGTTTTTTTAGGTCCGTTTGATCGTTTGGGTATAATTTATATTCCTATTCAAAATAAATTTTGTAAAGTATTTTTTGTTTCTTCTAGTTTCACGATGGTTTCAAAATATTCAGTTTTCACAAGACATCCAGGGACTTCGTTATTACATCATGAATATAAAATAACAAATAAAAATTTATTTAAAGTATTTAATTATTTTTAATAATCCATCAAGAAGGCATAATTTTATGATTAAGTTATGAAAGCATAACTTTATGATTAAGTGACAATCATAAAAAAATTATTTACAAAAATCTTTTTACAAATAAGAGGGATAATTGAAAACGTAAACTGTACAAAGTGAAAAAAAAAGCATTCAAGTAATGTTTTAAACTCTTAAAAATAAGATGAAAGTCATCCTTAATCAGTAATGATATCATGCCTTGCTTTATTTGGAATCTTCATATTTTGCGAACATTATAAATTTATTTTGTGCAGTATTTTAACGCAAGTTTCGATAAGGTTCCAACACTGATTTCAGTAAAATGAAAGGTTTTGGTCGTATAGTAGAACTTGCGCTCACTTATTAACAAGTGCTACTTACACTCATTTTGTAGGTTTATTGGAGCTCAATTTGGCAAGAAAACTTGACGAGCATTTAGAAGAATTATATAGAATGTTTATTTCTTGGTCTGACAAGATTTATTGATCGCGATAAAGCATTTTACTATGGAATCGACTGGATCACCTTTACCTCTATAGATGCAATGTTTATGTGGATATAATTTAAACTTGGAGAGATCACAAAGGGCTTTCTCCTGCGATGAACAAACGTTTTTTATTATTATTTTTATTATTAAAGATTATGAAATTTAGATACAGAGAAATGTAAAATGAGAGAGCGCCGTTACTAAACTTGAGGTGTATAATAGTTGTGCCTAATAAAGAATTCAGTATTTGCCACTGTTTGGAAAAGAAGGATTAAGAAAGATACAGAAGAATTGTTTATATGTTATTAAAGTTAATTAATATATTTATATCCTGAAAAAGAATGTATTTCGTTTTCTGTTATAGTCTTTCAATTTTTGTCTTGGTTTTTGAAGAAATAATAATATAAATGGAAAAATAAGTATACCTATTCTTTATTTGAAAACGCTTACTTGTTCAAAACACGACCTTGATGTATCTAACTCATTAAACTAGACCCAAGTACCCTAATCAGTGAGAATTCGGTCTTCAAATCTGACATCATAAAGAGAAAAAACTCATTTTCTACGGATTTTGAATAATACATAACATGCCGTGCCAACCACACGATTCCAATAAAACCATGACTTTTTTTTAATTATTTACTTCTCTTTTGAAATCTTTTTGCAACCACACCCAGCATTGGAATGAATGCAGTTACAGTTAAATACAAACTCCAGTGAAATTTCAAGGTGGGGTACATTTTATCACCTGGAATAGTTAACATCAACATAAAATGGGAATGAGGAGAAAAATGAGAAGAAAAAAAAAACAATAGAAGAAACGATTGTGTTTAATTCGAACAGTCACGCGACACTCGTGTGCGCCAGTTTAACCGTGACCGCAGTTGTTGGAGTCATGCTTGGTTAAAGATGGCGTCAGTTTCCGGGGTCAGAAACACTCTATATAACTGTCTGAAATTACGCCTGTTCGATTTGATGGAAAGGATTTTTGCGATGAAGTGTAGCATAAACATTTGATTTATATGTGCCGTGTTTCGGAACTGTCTGCGATCGGTTTATGTGCTATTTATCTAATCCAAAATATTTGTAAAAAATACAAACGAATATGTGTATGATTTTAACTAGCAAAGATTCTGCTTGCATCAATTTCTCTCAAAATCTTAAATATGATTAGTTGATAAATTAAAATTTGAAAAGAAAGTCAACATGATCCTTCCTTGATTTTCCCCCCGTGTACCTGCACAATACAACACGCTTTATTTCGCTAGTAGTATGATGAAAAAAAATCAAGTACATAATTTGAGGCTATTCCTTTCGATAGTTTGAATCTAAAATTTGATGCAGCTCTATAATATGGGTGATGATAATTAAGTCTTATCCGCGTTGCAGCGAAAAGAGAGGTGCGTTAGTTTCTGAGGGTAAAAGTTCTTGAGCACTCGAGGATAGAAATCTGACTTCTAGTTTTAACTCTATTACACACCTCATTGATGGAACACAGAGGGGAGGAGCGATCACGCCGGAACCAATCCTAGAACCCGGGACTCTAGATTACGGGGAAGAGTACCGGCTTATAATTTGGGTCTCGAAATCACATGACAAGTTTTATTTGTCGTGCTTACTGAATTTTAAATTCCAGTATGATTATACACACAAATATACAACAGATAGCTTATTCATTTATGGATTTAGTTCAAAATAAAACACAAATTTAGAATTTTAGTAATAAAAGCAAATAGGATTATCAAAATAAATTTGGAGCATTTGGGAGCATTTCGAGCCAAAATTAAAGAAAGGAATGAAGTGAAATTTTATATGCAGATTGCGTAAGGCGTGGGAAAAATACACATCCTTTTTTGTTGTTGATGTAATATTTTATTCACTGACCAGCGATTGCTATGTGCAATATCTATAAGTGCATTTCTTATTACTCGAACATAAAATATTACATAATCCATTTTCCATGCAGGTGTTGGAAACAAAAGCAAGGTAATTAATAATTCTACTCTGTTCGTTCTGACAGCGCCTAATTCTCACTTGTCGGCGATATCTGTTTCTTTTTTTTTTTTTTTTTTTGTAGTGTCCCCCCTCCCGTTAAGAAACGGAATAATGTTATGAATTAAATAATGTTATTGATATCATTTGCATTGAAATTTTTGGAAAAGGGCGAAAAGTTAACAGGTTTGTTTAATTATTTAAAAATATATTTCTATATGACAATATCATGCTAATAACTTTGATTAAACTGCTATTAAAAAACTATTATCGATACATTTTTTTAGATGAGTTACTTGATAACTCATGTTAAGGGACAACAGAATCATACATTTTTATATTATATAATAAATCATAAGAAACGGCAATTATAAAAAAATTAGCACATTTTCATATTCAAGAAGTTTTTATTTAATAAAATTTCAATATTTAGTACACATCATTAGTGGAAATCTATTGTCAGTTAATTGTAATTAATTGTTTACATTCTATTTTGGTCAGAATTCGAATCCATCGAAATTTGCTTAACAGTGCTTGGTATCCATTTAGAAAAATCCATAGAACTATAATTCAAAAGAGCTGACGGTTGCCAATTAGTCCCTATTCCGACTATTTATCAAAGCCAGACGACAAGACCCATTTTGTAAAATTACTCAGTTTTAATAATCAACTACTGCTCTTAACTCCAACTAACCTTGAATTCAGTTCTAGCTACCTCCCAATCAGAGTTAAAACTGCTTCCACTTTCCGCCATTCCCAGTCATTGCGATATAACTGATATGCAAATTATGTTCAAACAAGAAAAATGATGATATGCGACGCCGCTACCTTCTTCCAGTCCCTTGGGAACCGCCCATCCGAGCTCTAAATGGAAAAAGAGCACGCCCCTCTGATTCTGACTCCATACAAATTAATATAATTGCTCTCTTCCAGACTCTTAAAGTAGAGAGTGCAGTTGCTAGTCTCTGATTCAGTACTTAAAAGTTGACTGTTGTTGCACCGTAACGCGTAAACAATGGACAACTGCATACAGAAAATAGAGAGATATGAAATAAATGAATATCATCGTTTTGAATACTTTACTTTAAATTATTAGTGCTGCGACTAAGACTAGATCGGTGTAGAATGCTACCCTTAATGGTTTTTGAGTTAAATGCCTGTATTTTTTTTAATAATCTTTGTGTGTGTGTGTGCTGGCACTAATTACTATGACGATACTGTTTCGCACTCTTAGTTTTCCATAATACCCTTCTTCTTGATTACAGCCGATCACCCCTCACCACTGAACATAGCAGTATCGCCAGGATTTGTTGTGGTCGACTGCTTTCTATAATACCTTAACTTTTCTTTAATAACTTCCTTACTTGCCATGAATCGATTGGTTTTCTTCTTCATAAACAATAACAGAAACACATCCCAATCAATGCATAAATTCTAAACCTATAATTCTAAGCATGATGGTAATACTAAAGTACCCTGAAATCGAATTTATGTTTCCGATGTCTATTTTACAATATCTTGGAAAAATTTGATAGAAAACTATAATGGTAGTCACAAGATCACACGATATATTTCATTTATTTATGTCATTATATTTTTGAAATAATGCATGCATGCAAAAGTTATTAACCGACGGACAGTCAACAATTCTATTAATTTTTAATACGTATGACGATATTTTAGATAGTAAACTTGAGAAACGAATTTTGTCTAGATCTTTTCATTTTAAATTATAATATTTGTTTGTGTCTGGATAATCTGACAGACTTCATCAGAACGTATTTTATTTCAAATTTAATATATCTGGAAAATCAAACTTCGCTCTGCGATTTCTCTCTCTCTCTCTCTCTTTTGTCATATCAGATTTTTTTGGTGAAAATGTTTTGATACGAATCACATGCTGATTACATACGAATATCCCCATTTTGGTTAATGACAACTGGTCTTTAACTGACTTAACTTAACAACTTTAACAGACTTTAACTGACAACTTATTTTATTTAAATGACAACTGGTCATTTAAATAAAATAAAATCGTGAATGAACCAGGGTAACATGTTATTCAAAACAACTTCGAATATTTATTCGGTATTTTTATTCTAATAGTTATTGAAAAACAACAATGTTTTTTTAAAATCGTTTTTACATAGATAAACTTCAAAATCTAAAACCTTATTTAAATATTAAATTTAATCGAG
>JAPMOQ010035880.1:0-21928 GCA_026543055.1 Argiope trifasciata
AAAAAAAAATCACAATTCCTCTCCAGGACCTTAAATACCAGGCTAATAAAAGTATTCCCTTTCAACAGAAAGTCAATGCCTGAAGACATTACAGATAACAAATAAAAAGTAAATATTTTTTAAATAGTTGTTTTTTTTCTGTGTTACATGTTAGAAATTCCAGAGATATTTAGTGCCGTAAACTATAAAAACGTCGCATTATTGGAACAGCAATGCCAATAAATCGTTTCTCTCTATCGATACTTTTATTGCTTTTATCGGAAGATATCCAGAAAAAATTTCATTTGGCGAGTAAAGAAGAATTAATATAAAATTGGACATTCTTTTCTATTTTCATGTTATTTAGTGTTTCCCGTAAATGATAAAATTTATATTACATTGCTAAAATCAGAATTGTCAATATTCTGTATAATTGATATTGCATTAATCTTTGATATCTTATATATATATATATATATATATATATATATATATATATTCGAACATGTTATCGGAATTTAAGAACAATTTAAAAATGAAATAAAAGTATTAACTCAATGGTCACCAAGTTTAACACCAAAATCTAGATCTTTGATATCTTATCTTTGAAATTTATTAAAAATCCATGATAATTTCCATCATTGCTATGAATCCTTGTTTATTAAGAGTTGTTAATAATTTACCTTAGCATTAAGAAGAATTATTTATTAAAAGTCATTGATAATTTCCCTCAACATTAAGAATAATTATTTATTAATAATCGTTGATAATTTCCCTCTACATTAAGAATAATTATTTATTAAGAATCGTTGATAATTTCCCTCAACATTAAAAATAATTATTTATTAAGAATCGTTGATAATTTCCCTCAACATTAAAAATAATTGTTTATTAAGAATCGTTGATAATTTCCCTCAACATTAAGAATAATTGTTTATTAAGAATCGTTCATAATTTCCCTCAACATTAAGAATAATTGTTTATTAAGAATCGTTGATAATTTCCATCATCATTAAGAATAATTGTTTATTAAGAATAGTTAATAATTTCCATCACCATTAAGAATTCTTGTTTATTAAGAATCGTTGATAATTTTCATTACCATTTAGAAACCTTATTTATTAAGAATTCATGATAATTTCAATCATCATTAAGAATTCTTGTTTATTAAGAATCCATTATAATTTCCATTACTATTATTATATCTCTGTTAACAGCTTTGGGATTAATTGTACCAAGAAATTGCATTATTCATGATGAAATTATCAGCAAGACAAAGCAGAATTTAATCCATCAATAACAAGATGACAAGTGTATATAACTTCGAACTGCAAATCCTCTTGAAACTATTTTAAGCATTAAGCAAGTGTTAAGACTGTAGTAATGCATCCTATTAGTCTTATATAGTATAATGCATACAACTTGAGATGTTGGTATCCAAGAAAATACCTATTGTTTAGCTGTTATGAATTTACATTCCATTAAACCTGTATTAAACGTTTTATTTAATTAACGGACGCGTCTCGTTTCACATTCTGACTTTATCAATGAAATATTTCCACTATCAGTCGTCGATTACGCTTGCGACTATATTTTAAGTATGACATGTTTCAGTAAGTCTAATCTACCTTTAAATTCTACCATCTGTTTTTAGAGATTTCCTATAATTTTCTTAATTTTAGAAATTTTAATACCAGGGAAAATAAAATAAATTTCTTCAAAAAATGTTCATAATTAGATTTTTTGTAAAATATAAATACCTAAACGTATTCTTTTAGGGAATTTCTTTCATCATTTTTTCCTTCATTTTATATTTTTGACAAATTTCTTTCAAGTTTTTCACTTAGAATGATTTCATTTAGAGTAATATCAAAAGAGATAATTATAAAAGACAGTAAAATCTTGAAAACAAAATATGTTTTTACCTTTCAATTTTCTTCTGCTATTACCACAGCAATTCTCAAACAAAACTTCTGCGGCAAAAAATCTGAAAAAAAAATCCCAGAGTTTGTAATTATCATTCCATTAACAAAGTAAATGCTTTTTTTTTTCAGAAAATGTAGCCAGTGATAAATTAAAAATGTTTAAGGTTATTATTTTACACATTTCTTTTCGAATATTTTTTCATGAAAATTAATCAACTTCCCTTTTTTTCATCAATTTTTATATCACCTAATGTGAAATCACCTTAATTAGACGATCCATAATTTTATTCAATTTCATAAAATGAAGCTTTTAAAAGATTGAAATTTCATTTTGAAGAAAACAGCCAACAATTTAATATCTTTGCTTTTTGTCTCTTAAACATGATGGATAATTAGCTCGAATGAAACGAAAATATAAATGATTTTATTTTGGAACAAAAATAAGCAAGATAAAGAATTGCAGAAATTAATGTAATTCATTTCTTAAAAATTTAGAAAATATGAATGAAATTTAAATTCACATTACTAGAACTACTGAAATGATGTTGTGTATATTTATTGTGCCCAAAATTAGTTCTGAATTTGAATTAAAAAAAAGAATTGGGTCTTTAACGACTAGTTTGTTTGCCTAGAGTATTGTCTTTTTTCGCTTTAATATGGAATTTATTTGTATAAAATTCTATTTTGCTATTCGAAAAGATTAAGAAAAGCAATTTTCATGGAATTAAACAATTTTAAATTAATCCAGATGAAAATTCAATTTTGTAGTTAATGTCCAGAACAAGAAATGTTTTTCTCAATTTTAATAATTGCAAAAACCCAGCACTGAAAATTTTTATGAAAATTAAATTCATCATCCTACTAAAAACATTATTACAGATTTTATATCAAATAAAATTTTTAAAAAAAGTTATTATAATTAGAAAAAAATATAATTAAATAAAACTGATTTTATAAAAATAATTGTTTTAATTTTAGTAAAGTGTGATAATCATTATAATAACATTAATTTTATTTATAATAATCACTGATAATAATAACTATTACTATAATAATAATGATTAAAATAATAATTAGTTTTGATAATAATAACTTTTGTTGATAATAAATCAATAATATAAAATTAATAATTTTATTATAATAATCATCAATATATTAATAAATTTATAAAAATAATCATTTTTTGATCGTTGATATATTAAACAAAATATTGTGGTGGAGAGTCAAACACTTTAGTAATTTTGAATTCAATTTCTGATTTTGAAAGTTCGACATCAATTTTCTTCGTTGTTTTTTATCAAATCGTGCCAAATTTTATCAAAATCGTACAAAAATTGCAGTTTTAAATAAAATCACATATAAACAAACATTCATCTTTATCTATAAAAGTAAGATAATTTTTTTTCAATTTAACTTCAAAAATATTATTTAGAAATTTATACAATAAATGAAAAAAATTATTACATTTTATGCCTAAAAAGTCATGAATTTTTACTTTATAAAACAGCTTTCCATTTTATCAAATACAGTAAAAGTTCTTTATTCGCGGGGTATATGTTCCATAAATATGCCGAGAATACAGAAACCGTGAATACGGAATGGGGATTTATATGGGATTATAGGGGATACGCTCCTAGGTGATAAAATAAAAATAAAAAACAAAAATATAAAAAAAATCAATTTCACTGAAGTTTTTGAACATTTTGATTAATTATCTTAAGGCTTAGGCAATGGTTTGAAGAATTTTGCCATTTTTTCTTGCTTGGCAATTTTTAAAAGCTCCTTCAATTCAGACTCATACTCAGCTGTCGCATTAGCAATTTTCCTCTTAAAAATAAGACTTCGTTCCATAGACGTTCATAAAGAAATCGCAAAGCTCATTTGCCATTCTTAAACCTTCACTAAGATTTTTCAAATGAAATGTCACGCTTCCAGTGCTTGTTGAAGCCTCTTTTTCAATGGACTGTGAATTTAACATTTTCTCCAAATCAGTTTCAGTCAGATATTCTTCTTGCGATTCAAACAATTCCTGAATGTCACTTGACTGTATCTGTTCGAACCCATCTCGTCCTATTCCATTCGCGATTTCGGCTAAGGTTGCAGTTTGCATTTAACAGCATATTTTAGACAAAGTTGTGATAAGATCTATTTTACTTTTTTCATTAGTCCATTTGATGGCATTTACAAAGGATATTGGGCTGGATACCTATTGGAATCCTTTTATTATGATGTATGCACTTATTAGATCCGCGAATAAGGAAATTTTTAGCCGCGAATATAGGAATTCAGTAGCATTTTTTAAATCCGAGAATAGTGAAAACGCGAATGAAGGAAGCGCGAATAAGGAGCTTTTACTATACAATAAATGAAAAAATTATATTAGAATTTTACACCTAAAAAAATCATGAATTTATAAAACAGCTTTCCATTTTATCAAATACGTAAGAATAAAACTTTCTTAAAGTAATTTAACTAGAAAAGAAATTGGGAACGCTTTCTTCAAAATAATGTTGAAAAGCACCGACAAGAGAATGTGACACCGAATGGGGACTTAAACTATCCATCAAGATCTCGAAGGTATCAACCAATTTTCGAGTGAAGACATAGATTGAAGAAGAGTGCCCGTAAAGTGTATGTTTAGGACTGAACAAGATCTAATCAGGATCGCAAGAGGGATTTATGGCCCATCATTCAATTACTTTATTCTCTCTCTCTCTCTTTTCACGTTATCTTTGTGCGCTGCCGACGTTGTTTTCTGCACCATTTTATGGAAATTCGAAAGCAGACGATATTTTTCGTTTCTGCCTTTAAAATGTTATTTGAGAGTTTTTTTAAAATTTGGTGAGATTATTTTCGTTGAAAGAATATTGTTAGAAATAGAGATTTTTGTTATAGTAAAGAACATTATCTTTTCAGTGAAATCAGCAGAATAGTCTTTCAGAAATTTTCTAGTATAAACTCTGATAAAAGTGTTTGAATCTAAGAAAACTGAACGATATTTTTTATCGCTGAACTTCATATCTTTTTTTTTTTCCTATTTATAATTCTAAGAAAAGTTTAATTTCTTTACTGACAACGCCTCAATTCCAGATTTAAGTCATGAGCGTATCAAAAATCAATCGTTTTGGATCTCTATATTTTTAATTTGAAACATTCTTACTTTGCGTTTTTTTATAATTTGTCTGTTAATAAATTGCTGGCACCTCAGAAAACCCTCTTCATTACTAGAAAGTCTGTGGTACAAAAGAGTTCTTAATAATCATTCTTCCAAAAGTAGAATCATAAACATGATAAGATTCTTAATTGATCAGGGAGAGCTGCTTCAATTAGAGTAACTCTACTATTTCTTAGTACACCATTTAATACGGCTCTTACTTTATCCATAACTTGTTTTTCATCCCCCTCTCAATATTTTTAACACTTTTTTTGCATTCATACTGTATATTAATATGCTCATTTATCCAGTTTCTTGTACTCAAGAAGTACAGTCTAGCATTTATCATCACTTGCTATGTTGTATTTTCATGTATTTTGTCATTAGTCTGTATCTTTCAAATTCATTGTTGTGTACTTTTTTTTTTTGTTAATAAAGTCCACCTACATTTATACCAAACCGGAAAGGGGCCACATGAGCTCTAGAAACGGAGGTGTGGTGTGGTGTTAAATGTTAAATAAATGTTAATAAATTACTATAATTATTACTTAAATTAAATTTCAAAAAGTTTTCCTGTATCCATAAAAACTATTTACGACTGCAGACAAAAGAAGTTATTCATCCACCTTCATATAAAATTGTGGATCTTAAAAACAGCCGTGAGCGCCACAAGTGCTCCGATTTTTAATTTCAGTGTTCCACATATGAGATTTTTGTACTTCCTACGACAGGAAAGAAATCCGAATATGCATTTGCGCGATTCAAACAAAGAACTACATTTTTTACAACTCACATACGAAATTTCGCTCATCTAAATTATTGCATTTTTTAAATATAGCACTTGCAAACAAGATAATATATAGGCCAGCACATGTCCAAAGTTTTACGCTTAAACAATCAAATTCAACTCTCAATCAAGGTATAATTTTAATTATTCAAACTTAAATTTCAATAATTGTAAGGGCTAAATAATCAAACTCAAGAATCAATCAAGTTATGCCTGTAATTATTCAAACTCAATCTGCAATAAAAATATGCTTTTAAACATTCAAATTCAAGCCACAATCAAGGAAAATGTTTGTTTTTTGTTTGTTTTTTAGTTTTTCAGAGAAAAAGTATAAATTCATTAATTTCGTTGCTACCTAAAATATAGATTAATCTGTGCTACAAAAGTTTGATATTAGTCTATAAATTCCATGATTAATCAAGGAATTTATTTTAAGATATCTTGTATTTTATTGGATCATCTCAAGTTAAGTTTTTTGCAAATGACCTCAATATTTTGCAATTTTTTTAAAAATAAATAAATATTATTTTTTAAGATCGAATGTATTAAAAATTAGGCATCTATTAATACTGGTCTTTACATGAATAAAATGCCCAGCTGGGTTTAAAAAAAAACATATTACTTTGAAGAGCTTTTAGTACTTTATTTATTTAATTACTTTTTTTGTCAGACACGCAAAAAAAATATTTTCTTATTGTAAACAATTATTCTCTAGTAGTAACAAAAGAAGAAAATTAAGTTTTTTTTTTTTTCAAATTAATTTCTGCTTTAAGAGTTCATAATATCAACTAATTTAGCTGCCTAAACCGGTTTTATTCTATTACAAGAAACTCATTACTGAATAAAGAGAGAAAAAACTAGGACACAAAAGACTTCAAAGAATGTATCATTTTATCATAACTGCAGATAATAATTTCAATTAAAAGAAACTCTTTATCACTAACTCTGAATATAAAACTGATAATCTTTTTTTCCTTCAACTTTATAGTAACCCTAAGGGATTGAAAGAGGAATGAAAGTCAAATGATTCAATGTAAGTTCAGAATTGAAAAAAAAAATGAACATTTGTTTGAATTATCAAAAAGAATTCAGAGCAAATATTATTACAATTATTTTCACAATACCAGCTTACATAAAGAGAAACTCATTATATTATAGCAATATTAATGTGCTGTTAAAAAAATCAAGTAGCATAGAAAATTTGAGAGAATATAGTGAATTTTGTATTTTGTTATTTTAAAATTACATTTTTGTACAATCATAAGAATCATTTTAAAATAAAATTATCATAAATTACCTGTGAAATTCTCACAAAAATGTTTTTATAAATGGGAATAAGTTCATGAAAATTTTATTTTAACATTTTTTAAATGTTATATTTCAGGATTTAGAGCAGAAAAATTCATTTGATGTATTTTAGCATTGAAAAATAATTTGGAAACTGAATTAAAAATTCAGCATTTTCAGATAATATTATTATTGTAGAATTAAGGACTAAGAAATAACGTACAACTAATGATTAAGAAATTAAAATTTACTCACCTCGTTCCAAATATTAATTTGAATCTGATTCAAAAAAAGGCAGACCTTAAAGACTATTTTAACCATTTTAAAATAACGATTAAAGATTGGAGCAAATTATAAGAATACAGAACGGATGGCTGAATTGAATACAATAAAATCCACCCAAAACACGAATAAGAAAAAATGAATAGACAGGAAATAATAATAACTAAAGTCATTTTTTGTTGCTGCTTTATTGGCGCCACTTCCGTCTGATCGGATGAGTCAACAATTATTTTTCAATAAAATCTAGATTAATATTAATAAATAAGTTCACTAATGTAAAAAGGTAGTTTGAATAATCTGTAAAGTACAATCAATTTCGCTTAAAAATGCATATTTAGCATATTAACATTTCTTCAATTACATTAAGAACAACAAATCTTTTTTTAACTCACAATATTAAATTATAAAAGAATAAATAATTTTGAAATGAAGTAAACCGACTGATGCAAAAAAGTACGTGATATAATATTCTACATTAAACTTAAATGTTTTTTTCTTTTCGATCATTGTCTCTAATAACTGAAGGTGGATTCCCACAAAGCCTACTATTGCCCAAAATCGTTGCCTCTCTACTATTGTCAAGGCATAGTCTTCGTGTTAACACTTGAGACAACGTTTGTCCCGACGGGGTAATTATTTGCCCTTGTCCTGTTGTGGTCACGTGATTTTCCGGAAGCAGGCGTTATCTTCTGTTGCGTGCAATAATTAGCCTCGTTTGAACCCACCTTTACACGTATCAATTCATCACAATCAATGATGAATTGCGCTATCATCCAAGCCCTCTATCATCATAAGTATCCATTATATATCATAATTCCTCATAAAATTCAAATAAAAAACAAAAATATAACATCATATAAATAATAATAAATCTATACTAATAATAAAGATGAAATAATGTCTCTATTAGAGCTCTTCAAGTCAGGCCGTTTGAAGAACATGGACCAAATTTGACACTTATATAGTGTTACGATTCTGCGATACTGCTTCCCAGTATAGTTAGCTCAATTTCTGGAAAGAATAATTTACAGTTCTCTGTATTGGATGCTGCCGGATGCTCTTATCCAATGATCTCAGAAGTTGGTGACAAACTTGGCGAAGAAGTTAGCGATTTTGGCGACAAAAAGTACAATTCTCAAAAAATTTCGAGAATCTCGACGATTAGTCTATTAGGAAGCGAGATATGTCCAAATACGCACTGATTGGTCTATAAATTTCTAGCCATACCTCCTTGGAACTACAAAAGGACGGCAATCTCAAGCTGCCAGCATTAGTATTCGGAATCGACGGAAAATAACAAGTCTTCCAGAGAATAGCGTAACAGTGGCTAGGGATAAACTGAGCTGTGTGCCTTGTGGTCTATTGTGGAAGCAGTGTTGGGTACTGCATTCAGTCTTGTGGTAATTATACAGCTAAGCAAGGGGCAGTGAGATATTTCAGCCGTTTGGAGAGACCGTAGAGCAAAGCTCCGGGGATCCTCTCTCCTGCTGAATCCTGTATGACCGTTTTGTGTGATATGGACGTAGTTACTACTGGATTTCTACGTGTGGAATACTGTCTACTGTAGATTACTGCTGTATGTGTAAATATTTCTTCTCTTTGTGCTGTTTTGTTTTCGTGGAAATAACTGCAGTTGTTGCCTCTTCTTCTAAAGGATTGTTCATTGTGTTTATCGCACAACATACACCTCACTATACACAGAAACGAACCCGAAGGGTAGGAAATCCGTAATAGTATCATGTAAGGTAGAAATATGCCCCTCGATGAACGGAATAGAAATGAAAAAAAACTAAATCGAAAACTTTCAAAGCGATAATTATAAAGTAATAGTAAATTTGTAAGGTCCAAATTATTGTCGTTTATATAGATATTTTGCATGTTTACCAATATATGTCACTGATTGAAATAGATTCAAGCATCTAATTTAAAGCATTTAAAATGTATAAAATATTCCAGATGAATTTTAAGAAAACAAAAAAAAAAAATGAAATCTACTATCGCAGTTTTCAAGTTATCACTATTAAGAACATCATTATTTTAAAGTTACTATTTTTCTTAATTAATTTCATCTACTGATCAGTTTAAATTGATTTGAAACAATCACAAGACTTCTCTATCGATCTCTCTCTTTCTCTGTATATGCATAATACTTTCATTTTCCATTTCTCTGGCTGGTAAAAAAAGTTTTGGAACTCTACCGATTTTGAGATAAGAAAAAACAAAAACAACTATCGTTTTCCTAAAAATTGACGCATGCGTAATCTGATAGTTTCTTGTTGTTCCAAACGGTTTAAACTAGTTGATGAATTAAATTAATCAAGTTTTAACTTAAAATTAAAGTTGTTGCTTACTTTGAAAATCAAGTTGTAATTTAAGTTGGCGATAAATCTCCATATGTTACAAGCTTCTGCATTATTTTCCAATAACCCTAAAAGCGAAAAATGGGCACATAAAAAGAGAACTCTGGAAAGTTTATCACATTTCTATCAAATATCACATTTTCTATTTATTTCATTTCATACAATCACGTGCCTAAAATTATATTTTTCTAGATTTTAATTGCAGTCGTTATTTTGTGAATGTGATGACAACAAGTTAATAAAAGCTTTTTTTTGCGATGCTCGTGTAGATTAGGTTTTATTTTTATTTTTCTCGAAATTAGTTGTTGCAATATGCATTTTACTTTTATTTTTAAAAATTCAATAAAAATAGAATTTTAATTTATAGATCAAAACATTAACAGTGATTATTTTTTGAACTTCAGTATTACTTAAAAATTAATTTTGTACTGTAATATTTTCGCCAATATGTTGCCTACGGATTTTGAGGCTTCAGAAACTTCAAAACAAAACAGCAACCTGTTCTCATATAAAGGTACTTAAAAACTCTTTTTTAAAAACGAAGCAATACTTGCACACTTTGCTGAGCAGGATAAAACATAATAAATATGCACTAAAGTTATCTTCCAGATGATATTCTACATAAAAAAATTTTAAAAAATTTTGGCAAGTTCTTCATTTGCTAACAAATATACCATACACGTAAAGGTTAACTATTCATTACACCTCGCCTTTTTAACTTAGAAAGAATTTAGAAACATGCTAAACTAAGAGCACGGTTGAAAAGACTAAAGAGTGCAAAACAAATGAAGCATTATAAAATAATTAACCCTTAGACAGAAAAAATCAAAAGCAAGTCAAGGCTGATTGAATATATATAAAGACGGATTCCTTTCTTCGCTGTTACATTTAAAACGATCCAGTTCACCAAGAACTTTTGGATAAGAAAAACAGATAACGAAAGGTCAGAAAGTTTTCGCACAAGTGCGCCCGACACTTTTGGTTTTGATGCGCTAGATATTTTTAAAGATAATGTTTTTAATTGCTGTTTCATTTATAAGAGTTTCTCACTTGTTTCTCACTCTTCTTTCAGAGATGCTTTACTTCGTTTGTAAACTCAAAAGCTGTTTTTGAATGATGTTAATAAAGATCTTTTAATTAAGTTCAAAAACAATTTTTTATCACCAACTTTCTCCGTCAATTAAAAATAATTTCCTCACTAGAATATTTTTAATTTCAGATCGTGATACACTTAAAACTTCTATTTTAGAATAGCAGCTATTTAGAACTTTACAATGTTACGTTCATTGTGCTGAATAGTTCCATAACTTCTATCTCGTGTGTGTACGCGCGTGTGTATATATGTGTGTGTGTATGTATGTGTATATATGTGTGTGTGTATGTATGTATATATATATATGTGTGTGTGTGTGTGTGTGTGTCTGCGTGCGTGCGTGCGTGCGTGCGTGCGTGTGTTAACTATTCGTGGACTAAGAGAAGACACTTTTGAACATTTAACTTCGATTTATTCCATTCTGGGAATCATAATATGTACAACATTATACGTCAGTTCATATAGCGACGAAAGAACAAAAAGAGCGAAAAAGAGACCGAAATTTTTTTCCTCAATGATTTTATATTATGAAATTTTGATAGGAGTTTCTTTGATGTGCATCGATTATGGTTAGGGGAATTCGGGTATCTTTAATATAATTAAGGATTTTTATCCCTTCGCTTAGAGAGTGATAAAATGCTGAAGTGTGAAGTTTTATAGCGCTCGCGAATAATTATTTTTAAAAAAAATAAGAATTAGATTTTTAAAAAATAAGAGACCATTTTAGAATGAAATTGATATGGAATAAATCAAAATAAGAATTAGGAGATTAATTAGAATATTAATTTGGTTAATAAATATCATTTTATATATATCCAATTATATCACAGAAAAAAGCAGCAGGATTTAAAAATGGATGCTATAAGTTTTTTTATAACATTGTTAGAATTCAAAGATAATTCTTAATCGAAAAGTACAAAAAAAAAAAAACTTTGAAACTTTTATTAAAAACATGCCTTATACTGAAATTTTCTCAATATGAGAATATAAGCTATATGCATGTCATTATATTAAACAGAAAAAATATCAGATTGAAATATCAATAGCATTAATGAAATCGGTTTGTATTTCATATCAACAATAAAATAAGTTGCAAAATATGTTTAAAATATTCTTTTGAAAACAATTATTGAAACTTGGAAATGATGTGTCATTGAAAAGGCAAATTTTTAAATTGAATTTCAAGATGAATTGTAGATTATGTTTCTGAATTTTATGCTTAGTTTATATATATATATATATTTCTGATTTTTAAAGTGATAAAGATACATTTAAAAAAGATTTAAAACATGAGTTTTGTGCAATTATATTTTCAGAAGTTACCGTAGGAAAACGCCAACATTTGGCTTAATTTTAATTATCAATGTTTATAATTAAAATTTATTTTTAAAAATTTCTCAAAAGTATCTTTTATACCCTACAAATTATATATGAGTAGATCTAGATAAAAAAAAAATGTCACGTTTAGCGCCCACGTATGCATCTATATACATGCTCTCATTCATCTTTATTAGTAGGAGAAATAAAGCTCATTTTTTTACTTATTCTTTACACAAACTATTTGCATGCCTAATACATGCTGTCAACAATTGAATCTTTATATATAGATATATATTCCTTTTTCTTTTCCAAATCCAGCATAAATGTCTTTGGGCACACATTTTTTCCCTTGAAATCATGTATTTAATTTGTTTGATATATTTTTATAATAACTAAATATCTTAAGATATTTAACTAAAACTTATCCGAAAATTTAAATATTAACATAAATTAATATCACTTCAAATTCCGTAGTATATTCTCTCATCATAGTTTTTATTGAATATAATATATAATTTCTATTTATTAAATATTAAATTAACAATTTTTTAATCATTTGAATTTCTCATTTTAATTTCTGAAAGTGCCGCATTTATGGGCTCAATTTCATTCAGTTTACATGTTTGTAAAATAAATGCACTCTCAGTTAAAGTTAAGGGGAAATTAATTATTCAACTATATGAATTCTAAATGTGTGTTTTTTTCGCATTTTTCTATTGATTTCTGCTATCATATCTAAACTGTGTTAGTGTCTATTCAGAGATTTAAAAAAGAACCATTGTTCTTTGTTAAATTGTTAAGATGTTCCATTTCCAATTGTTAAGATGTTCCATGTTCCATTTTTAAAAGAGTATAAAAATTATTGTCGATCGATTTGTTTTAATCAAGCGGCTGTCACTTTTCTTCATATATATTATTTATTTTTTGTTTATAATTTTAAATGAATATTTTTGTTTCAATATGTAAATTTCTAAATTCTATGAATAAAAATAGCCAACAAATATAAAATGAATTTCAAATAAATATTTGCATTATAAACTTTACAAATATTTCAAATAAATACAGAAAATTAAATCGTTCGGATTCTTTGGATAGTTCTTTAGTTTGTAGAAATTAATTCTTACAAGAATATAACTTTGTGTAAAAAGTGAATTTAGAAAATCAAAAAAAAAAAAAAAAAATGTATTTTTTATTTGGTTGTTACTCATTTTTTTTAAGGAAAAACGATTTTGTTTTGGAGAATGCAAACGATATTCACATATCTTTATATATATGTTTTCTGTCTCTTCTACTTTTTTCCAAATCCAGCGAAATTGTTTTAGGGCACACGTTTTTTCCCTGAAATCATGCACTTAATTTTTAATTTGTTTGATATATTTTTATAATAACTAAATATCTTAAAATATTTAATTCAAACTTATCCAAAATTTTAAATATTAGAATAAATTAATATTTCAAATTCGGTAGCATTTTCTCTCATCAAAGAGCTTATCAAATATTATATACATAATTTCTATTTATTTATTCTTAAATTAATAATGTTTTAATCGTTTAAATTGAAACTCCATTTTAATTTCTAAAAGTGTCGCATTTTTTAGCTCAATTTCATTTAGTTAATATGTGTATAAAATAAATGCAACCCAAGTTAAAATTAAAGGGAAATTGATTATTCAAATATATAAATTTTAAATGTGTGTGTGTGTTTGTTTTGTCATTTTTCTATTGACTTCAGCTATCATATCTAAACTGTGTTAGCGTCTTTTCAAAGATTTAAAAAAGAATCATTGTTCTTTGTTAAATTATTAAGATTTTCCATGTTCCATTTTTAAAGAATATAAAAATAAAATTCCTCCCTCCAAAATGATAATAAAAAATTAGTTAAAGAGTCCATCGCTTTGCACTTTTCTTTAAATATCATTTTTATTTTTAAATAATAGATTTGTTCAGCAAGCAAATTTCTAAATTCTATCAATAAAAATATCCAACAATTGGGCAGATGAATTTTCAAATAATTATTTGCATTGTAAACTTTACAAATGTTTCAAATATATGCAAAAAATTAAATCGTTCTTTAATGTGCTGAACTTAATTCTTACAAAAATATAACTTTGTGTCAAAACTGAATATTGAAAACTAAAACTCAGTAAAAATGCATTTCTCACTTAACTGTTACTCTTTTTTTTTAAAAAAAAGAACGATTTTGTTTCGGAAAATGTAAACAATATTCACATATATTTATCAAGATAAATTTTATTCACACAGTTTTCATCTTAACTTCATATTTTTTTCCTCTTAATGCACTTAAAAAAAGAATTCAAATGAAACTAACTAAGAAAGAAAAGATAACATTTTCTCAATGTTAAAACCTTATTTTATATTTTCTGCTTTTTTCAGAGATAATTTTATTCATCAGCGGCCGCCAAAAAACATCATTAACTCGGCAAAAGACACAAAGTATAAAAACTGGCGAATCTTTTCATCTTAGTTTAAAAGCGTGGAGCGAGGACAAGAATTGGTGCTTTGAGCAAGAACTGATGCATCTTCTCTTCTAAAAAATATCTTTCTGCCTTCTTGAGTTTTACATTCATAACACTTAAAGGAGGGAGAGTTGGACGTTAAGTAGGAGCTTTCGAACAGTCTCCCTTGCCAAGAGGGTGGTGGAAGAATAGATACCTTGTCAACAGTTGGCAGGAACATCTGCTTGATGTCTGATAAGAAAAAAAAGTCGTTTTGATGGATTGGTTTGTTGTTGTTGTTTGAAATTGGTGTTTCTGACGAAGAGATGTGGACAGTCGGGATTAAATTTCATCTGCAACATCTGCGAAAGAAATTTCAAAAAGCAAAAAAACTGAAGAAGAGTTGTGCCTCTACTTTTTTTGAAAACCTTTTCCCAGATTTAATTTAATTCCTGTCTTCCAAACTTTCGTAATTCTTCGAAGAACATCTAATCTTTTTATCCTCTTTCGTTACTTCTTAAAAAAATAAAAAATGGTGTTGGAGAGTAGTCCAATTTATCTCGGCATCGATGATACCCAAAAATCAATTTTGTCTGAAATCTTAAGATGATGTACAGTAGAAGTTATTAGTACAAATAATGAAATTTGGACATTTTAAATCGAAATTAAATCGAATTCCAGAAAGTTCAATACATGATAAACTATGAAAATAATTAATATAATAGATATTACACCTTTATATTTAAATAATATAATAGTGTTATATAAGATTACAATTATATTCCAGGAGTAGATCTTGTATTCCAGACATAGTTATCTTTATGATAGAAATCGTGCACGAAATGTTCGGTGCTAATTATTCTGGTTGTAAAAAATTAATACACTATGTAGTTCATAGAACTGAGATTATTTTGTAACCAAACAGCATAATCATTTCAATAAAGTAATTCTAGAAATTTTCTGCATAAAAATATATTGAATATAGCAATGGCAGTCCTTTATATATTCATGTGATTAACACTAGCAGCAATTGTATTTTTGAATCCTTAGGGTAAGGTTACAAGAGAGAAAAGGAGACGCAATTTTATCATAAGGGGAAAAGTGCATAAT
This sequence comes from Argiope trifasciata, assembly GCA_026543055.1. Taxonomy (NCBI): domain Eukaryota; kingdom Metazoa; phylum Arthropoda; class Arachnida; order Araneae; family Araneidae; genus Argiope; species Argiope trifasciata. The sequence goes on from JAPMOQ010035880.1 coordinate 15,754, forward strand.
TAAAGATGTAAATGTCATCTACTATTACATCATGGACCAAAAAATAAAGGAAGCAATGTGTTATCTCTCTACAATGCAGTTTTCTTCACAAAATTACAGTATTTTCATCTAATGTGCTTTATAATGTGGGGATGTTTACCTATAATTGCGTTAATTTTCACAAAACAGTATTAAATATAAAACTCACAGTCCGTCTAATTAATAAGTAATTAAAAATAAAAATCTAAATAATTAGTAGTTAAACTAATTGTTAACATTCTTCTGTAATAATTTCCGAAAATATTGCAAAATAAAAATAATTGTATTGTTTTAAAATTTTAAAAAATATGTATAATAATATTACACTAATTATTATTAATTATTATCCTCAGTCAATATTTTAAAAATCTTTTTACGTGATTTTCAACAGTACTTTATATTCCAGACATTTAAACTCTTTTCGGCTTTTTACAAAATATTTCATCTCGTGATTTTTTCCTTCATTACTGCAAGCTCTAAACGAAAAATTTCGTTTCATATTTGCAATTCCACAAATGTGTTCACATATAGTTTATTTTAGGATAGCGAAGTTACAATACCGAAAACAGATCGCGTATAATTTGAAAGATATGATTAAGCAGACATTTGATTTTTAATTGCCCTATCATATCTTGTGGTATGATTCACTTTAAAAGTTCAGAACAGTAAATTAAGAAACGCAAGACCATTAATATATATATATATATTACTGCGCTGAAAAGAAACAATCTAGTCACCATAGCCGAATCGTTATGACACTGATCTCGTAGTCAAGAGATTGTGAGTTCGAATCTTGGTAGATTCAAAATTTGTGTACATATTTTTCTTTGATTTGTTTCATCTTTATTTCGTGTTCTAGAAGATTCTGGATTTTTCTTTAGTTTGCCAGATAGGTGCTCTAGCCTTTTCTTATTGCCTCCAGAAAAGTATCCTGGAACTTTCCCTGCTGGTATAAAAAACCAAGATCTCTCAGTGACAATGTTCAGAGTTCAGTTAATAAATTGGTTTAACTCGTCTATCACTTTGTTCTTGAGTTCTATCTTCGTGACAATACATATAAGACGATTTTAATATCCATAAATAGTTGTTGCTTATAAATAGTTAATTAAAGTAATTATGAATACAAAATAATGCCTATAAGATTTAATCAAAATTAAACACAACCTACATTCGTGAAAAACCAGCTTCCCGCCAATGGCAGTTTGTTTTTAACATGGCTGTAAAATCATTTGAATAAATTTCCTTGCCAAATCTCCATCATTAATATTCTATGTCCGAAATTGATTGTATGAAATACGCTCATTTCACACAATCTTGCGAAAGAAAGCCATCTTTTGAGCAAGCATATCGAAATGTTTTCTACTGCTTTGTGGAAAAGATAATATCTAATATTTAATTTTTGCGGAATTATTTGTTGCATCATAAGTAACTTATTATCCATTTTATTGCAGTTGATTCATTCTGTATTCCGTGACGAGTTATACATGCATTCGAATAATTTATCTTGTCGCGAATCAAAAATTTACACATAATGATAAATCTCCTAAATGGATATCTGAATATAATTTCTACCATTCTTTAAACAATTTTTTCTTGTTCTTTCCTTTAGATTCTTAAGTTATTATCGAATCACCGATACGAATATTAGTTATTTTTTGACTCAAGTTGAAAAACCTACTTCATACATTTAAGGTTATCATAAAGCTCTTACATCACTCAATGGAATAAACATGTTTGCTATATTGTAACTAGTGGAAATGCTTTTGAAAAATGTTCTTGCATACACTCCAGTATCGTTCTTATTAATGATCCTCTGCATAAAATTGTGAACATTGGACAAAGCTGCAAATGTCTTGCATAATAATATTGCTCTTTGGCAAGAAACGAGCATTTTTATTGCATCTATTGTACGATATTTAGCAATTAATACATTTTCTACTGCCCAGAAATGTGATCTTAGGTATGAGATTACATACGAGATACCAAATTTCATTTATTTAAATCATTGCGTTTTTGAATAATCATTTTAACATGCATGTAACATTACCAACCAATAGACGATCTTATGGAGAATAGATATAACTTTTTCTGGTTCAAAATTTGATAGCTATCTACAATCATATGCTTAAATGTGTGTGTGTGTGTTTTCTTTTTAATTTTATTAGCTGTTATCTTTGAGTTGTCACGTTTACATATGCAATATGCAGATAGATAAATGACCCCACCCTTTACAGACATGGTCCTAGACTTAATACATATTTACAATTCTGATAACAACTCAATGTTAAAAGCTTCATCAATATTCATTTAGCATTATCTTGCTAACATCGTTTATATAGACAAGGATTTCCATCAATAGATTTAATCTAAATTTGTTTTCAATAGATTTCGTCCAAAATATCTACAAAATTGATGTTGAGTCCTACATATTTAATCATGCTCATATTATATATATCAGTCAAAATTTTCTTCAACAGATTTCGTCCAAAAAATTGATGTTGAGTCCTATATATTTGCTTGATTTCATCGACCTAAAATTGTTTGTACGTTACCTAAAATGATTTTTATTTACAAACAGATAAACACAAAAATAATTTTTAAGAAATAGTCTTTCCAGAATCGGATTTGTGGATTTTTTTTACCGCAACAGCCAATTCTGGCCATACTGCTCCAACCTCATGGTATATATTCAAAAATGCCTTTGTAAATAAAATTATGATTAAATATGAAATTATATTAACATATGTTTAATATAATGGTGTGTATGTTACAATAAAAAAGCAAGCGGTAAATGTTACAAAAATATTTTAGTTCAAATATTTTAGATAAAATGATAAAATCCAACAGCTTTTAAGAATTTAAAAACATTTTGATGAGGATGTTCGCCTAACAGCATTCGTATATTTAAAGAGTAGCAATTAAAATAGCGCTTACGATCAAAGTTATAGTCGGGGCATTCGATTAAAATATGAGCAACAGTTAAAATTACTGAGCAACTTGAGCAAATAGGAATTCTTTCAATTAGTAAAAGATACCTATGAGTTAGGAGGGTGTAACCAATGCGGAGTCTAGTCAATTTCAGAATCAGAGAGGATTGAAACTAAAGATTCATCAAGATATCGAGATCGAATTTATCGACTATTTCAATATTTCTTATGTGATTAGTTGAAAATAATTCAAAACAACATTTCGCTAAAGTTTCGTTACATAACTGAAAAAAAATATGAATTATCCTATTACAAATTTACAATCTTTCCCATAATCTAATTACACCAAAAAAATGGCTTCCAAAATTATTAGAATTGACAACATAGAACGTTGGAATTGGAGAAATTTATCGCTTTCTTATTAAATTTAATGAACTTTCCTTAGATCTTTCTTTTACTTCTCGGAAAGTACTGAAAACAGAATCTATTGAATTTCACCGAAATCTGGATTGACAACATCCAGAAAAGTTGGACGTTAGAGATATTTGATATAGCCTCTGAAAGATATCTGATAGTATTGTTTCTTGACTATTGTATAAGTGACTTCGACTGCTTTTATAGCAAGAATTCTTTTCTCATCCTACTGTTTTCTTCGTGATGAGTGTGTTAGAGATACGTATTTGTGGGGGGAGGGGATCTTTCTACAGCGAAGAAAGTTTAATTCTTATTTTCTAACTCCATTTTTGTCCATGAAAGTGTTCCAATGTTTGAGTACATAAGTAACGATTACTTTTAGTTAGACATGTAAATTTTGATTTTGTGCCAAGAAATCGAAATACATTTCTACAAAAAAAAAACTTCCTTCAGTGAGTATGGTTTAATTTAGTTATATTAACCTTCCGTTTTTTAAAGCAATACTAGGGCTATTTTGTGTTAGTTTAGTTTAGTTATATTAACGTCCAGCTTGAAAGCAACAAGAGGGCTATTTTTGGAAGGACCTCATCATCATCATTTTAAACCACGGTCAGATGACGAGGATGACACCTGACCTGGCACCCCCCTCTCCACACCACACCACACCAGCGGGAGGGCGTTTGGCTGACAGATTTAACGTGCAAGAGACCCCCTCACATGACGGTTCTTCGGAGGAATCGAACCTCGAACCTGAAACCCTCCAGATCCAAAGCCGAGACCTTACCACCAGGCCACCACGGCCAGGGCTATTTTGGGACGGATTTTATCATTTTTAACCATGGTCAGATGACGAGAACGACACTGAGCTGGCAGTCCCCCTCTCTACACAACTCTACACCAGTGAGAGAGCGTTTGGCCAGACAGATTTAACGTACAACATGACGGTTCTTCTATGGGATCGGGTCTTGAACCGGAAACCTTACGGCTCACTAGCCGAGACCTTACCACCAGGCCACCGCAGCCCTATTGGTGATTATACAAATTAGAAAATATTGTAATTGTCAAATATATCTTTGTCCTCTCTGAAACTGAAATAATTTTTAGAGTTATAATCGTCTGTCTTCAAATACAATAGAAAAAAAAATTCAATCTACTATGTCATTAGGAAAATTGAATTTATCACCAAACTAAAGTTTGAAAACTTTGTCTGCGCGAAGTTGTGTATAGATGATTTCGTATACAAAGATCACTAAAAAAACAACAGAAATTGTGATTTATAACAAAATATGAACTTGATCTTTCAAATTATGGACATAATATGTGTTACCATTCTGTTAACATTTTATAGGACCTTTTAATACCATTTTCATTTATATTTCTAATCATGATAAACAAGAATTTGTGCGTGCCAGCTTGTTTATATTGGTGTTTTACAGGATAAATCGTTTTTTGACCCAATTCTATCTAATTTGGAACAAATTTATATTGAAGGAATTATAAGCAAGCTGACAGAGCAATTTTTTTCTTTTGAAATTTTGATTTAAAATGAAGCGAACTTTTGAAAATTTTCGGTGGTTATTTCAACTTCAATTTTATTTGAAATATTAAGGTAGCAATTTTGTAGGAAAAATATTCTTGGTCCATCAATCTAAAGTTTTCATTTTCTATGTCTTTTTTCATTACATTAACTTTAGCTAAAATCATTTTTTCATTTAAGATGTAACTAAATTATAGAATTATTTTTTCTGCAAATATCATCTGAATATCAAATGTTAATTACAAAGATAGAATTAATGTAAGCATTTGAAAATTCCTTTATAAATAAAAATGTGAAATTGTCCTGAAATCTGTATTTAATTAATTTGCCTTGTTTGAAAATCGGTAGTTCAATTATTAAATTCATAAAAGAAATAATTTTCAAAAACAAAACGGTGAAAAACTGCATTCCAAAATCCTTCTTTAAAGCAATTCATTTTATTCCGTTACAGCTTGAATAAATATTTTAATAAGGCATTTTTATGTAACGATCAAGTATGTTGTGTAAATTTTTAATGGGACATTTGGTCATGAAATTAATCACAGATATTTTGTCCTAATAATGACTGAATTGATTTCAAGGTAATAAATTTGGAATGAAATATATTTTTTACGGAATACTTTTCAGTTTTTATATTCATTTTTCATAAATATTTACCATAGTATCATTTAAAATAACCACAAATAAAAACAGTTGCCTTCATTAATTACTGTTCGAATGAAATTTTTGAATATTTAACGTAATTTAATAGAAATTTCTCAGAATTGGTAAATTTTAATTTATTAAAACTAAAGTTTCTGCATTCGCCATTCTAAATTTATTTTCTTTAATTTTTTTGGAGTAATAACTACAAATTTTCTCTTTGATTTACAAGCACAGTGGAAATTCCTTTTCCCTTTGAATTTTAATTAGCTGTTTTCTAGTTGAGCCCGAATATTTCCTCCTAGTATTATCTTGGGAAAGGGGTGGTTTTTCACTGACTTGGATCAAAGCCAAGTCGGAATTAGAATTCCAAGAATCATAAAGATTATTTTTATTTAAATAAAAAAAAATATTAAAAGAACCCTTTTCAGCAAGGAGAAGCATTTAAGCCTGTTTTTTATTTTCTAAACGCATCCTCTTTATTCCGCTTTTTTTTTATTTCTTTTTCTTATCATTTTCAGTTACTTCTTCCAATTTTTAACGTCTACAGGTTAATACTCGACATCATCGTCAAAAAAAGAAACGTGTGCGAGAGAGAGTGTGTGAGTGAGTGAGTGTGTGTGTGAGAGAGAGAGAG
>JAPMOQ010035883.1:0-10847 GCA_026543055.1 Argiope trifasciata
CCAAAATGCTTTTAAATGAAGCTTTAAATTCACATTTTAACAGTAGTTGGTTTATGTGAGCAATGGGATTATCAATTTCATTTTATGCAGTTTTGCAGTTGGCGAAAATAATAATAAAATCAAAAATACAAATAGATATGTATTTCATTAAATGTACTTTAGAAAGATCTTGCGATAGAAGAAAATATTCATCATTTTAAAATGCAGTTTTATTTAAAAAATATTATAAGATACATATTTGAAACGGATAACTTACATTTGAATAAAAGAAAATAAATCTATTAATTAATTTGTTAGAATGTTGTTTTGAAAAATTATAAGTTTCAATAAAATATCTTGATGCATTTATTTTGTATTTTAATTTTTCAAATAAAAATGGCAGTTTGAACATAAAATAGCCACTTAAGAATACATAACGATGCCTTATAGTTAAACATCTGTCCTAAACAGGCAAACAGGATTTTAATGTAAATTCTACTATATATTTTATATTTTTATATTATGTAGCAAATTGTATTTCTATTGTGGTATATGGTCCCTTTTCAGGGCATTCAATTTTCAAGTATGCCAGTCTCATCTCCTTACGATTATCTTTTTTAATTTCAATAAATTTTTAAAATTTCATTTAATACATAATTTGCAACTTTATATAATTTTATTATGAAAGAGGAATTAATTTAATTTTTTCATCAACAGCAAATTGCTTTCAACTTGCATATGCTCTATAAAATTCCTTTTTTTGGACATTGATAGATTCTTCTGCTTTCTTTCTTGGTATGTACATTTTTTAAATGTGCACGTATTGTAATTTGTAATGGATTTAAGGAAAATTATATATTTCAAGCCTATCAAATAACGAGTTGAAATAAAAATAAATAAATCACATAAATGCTCTCTTTATAATTTTTATACGGGAGAGCTGACATTCCGTTGGCAAAAGACGACTAGTCCGTACCTTCCCGAGAGAAACTTGAGCGTTTCGAAACAAAACAACTATCGGGTCATTTTGTCTCATCTACAAATTTCGTGAACAACAAACCTTTAAAAGAGGACAGATCGTATCTGAATAATTGGTAATCAATAGAATCCAAGTCGGGAGAACACGCCACATGTTGTCCAACTTTCCAATCTAAAAAGATGTGGGTTAGTTTTTTTATAAGTGGATAAGCATTGTCGAGTAATAATATCACTTTGCGCCTTCCTCAGGCCGATAATTGCACTTTTTTCTTTCAGAACATCAATTGAATTGATAAATTGGTCTTGGTACTGCTCAACTGCAACAGTCTGGAAAAGTTACAAAAGCAAGTAGGTAATGATTCTTTTCCAATCCCACTAGGCATACAATAAAGTTTTTTTTGGTATTTATATTCGTTTTTACAACTGATGTTGATGGTTGGCATGGATCAATCCATGCTTTGCTGAGTTTAGATTTGATATACAAAATCCGTTTAAAATTGACAAAAATCCACACAATACTTTTTTTGTCACTTCATGATTTTATTCAGGGTTTTTTTTTCTATCTAGAAAACAAATTCAAGCTAATTCTAACTCTTTGGTTTGATTTCCTTTCATCAATTTATGCGGAAAAGGTTTTTCTTTCTTTTGTATCGTTTCCATTGACTGCAATCGAAAATGATATTTCCTAGTGACAATTCCTCTTAACTTCCTATAAACTCTTCTTGAGTTTGACAAGGATTTTTACCCACCAAAACTTGCAGTTCTTCAAATTTTAGAATTGTATTTGTACATATATAGTCCTCGAGACTAAATTTTGCAATCGCGAAAGTTTGAAAACCATTTATTTATTATCGAACGATTCATAAGATGTTCACTCAAATTCGAATTAATCAACTTCATATAATGCTGTTCAATCTTGAACAGTACTTTTTTCATCTAAAAACAGAATAGATTGAGGTGGTCATCTCTTATAAGACTGATATACACGGAATAGCAGATTGTAAATGACTTAATGTGAAGAAACAACAAGATTAAACTTTATACCCCTAAATGACGAGTCTTGTCTGATGGTCTTGCGTCCAGTTTCTTGTACTCAAGATGTTCATTCTAGCATATATCATTACTTGTTATGTTGTATTTTTATGTACTTTGTCATTTGTCTGTATCTTTCAAATTCATTGTTGTATACTTTGTTTTTGTTAATAAAGTCCACCTACAATCATACCAAGCAGGAAAGGGGCCACATGAGCTCTAGAAACGGAGGTGTGGTGTTAAATGTTAAATGACGGGTGAATTAGATGCCTCAAATATATTTTTTAATGTAGCCAATATTGAAGCCGAGTTTCTGTCCGCACATCTATTACAAATAATGTTCCTTGTAAACCAGCTAGTTGCCAAAAGTGGCTACAACATTATAAAAAAAATCGTGGTTCATCAAATTTATATTAATACATCTAATTGTTAATTGGTTTCAAACAGTATTGTGAATTTAATATAATATTTCAACTGTCAGACCGTTTAATGTAATTTGATTTTTAATAGTTTCCATGTTTTTTTCCGGTTAGTATATAAAAAGGTTCTGCAAGGGTAAGAGATGTAAATATAAATTTTCTACCTTACTATGGATTACTAAATGAATTATTAAAAATTGTTTCAGAATACTCAATAGGAGATAATATTATAATTAATCAAAGATTTTACTTACAAGAGCTAAGTATCTTCTTTGATAACTTCTGAAAGGTGAGTTTAGCTGAAAAAAAAAACAATTAAATGATGTTAACAAATTACCATCAATATTTTAAATTATTATGCTTTGTTTTAAAAACGTTTATCATCTATTTAAAAAAATTATTACTGAATACGAAGTCTGTGTTTTTTACAATCACCGATGAAACATTAAAAATTATTTTTCTACTAAAAGCATGATCACTTTTTGACATAATTGTGGTGAATATTCAGGCTTCTTTTAAATCGATGGAAATGGTTCTCTATTGTCTCTTCGAAAAAACGTAGACATTAGTGATATGAGATAGACTTTAATGCTCTTTTTAAGCTTCTAATTAGTTTTCCGTGACATCGGTATACTAATCAGTTCATCAATTTAGAAAAGAGATAAAAATCGCTTGGTTCTAAGTCGCATTTTCGGTGAAGAGAGACAAAGTTGCAAGATTATCTCAAAAGAAGATTTTATTCAATGAATTAACCGAGCCGTTCGAAAAATGAAAACTAATGACTTTGGAATCAGAGAAAACAGAATAGAAGACAAAGCAATCAAGATTACAATCTTGGAATATGAACGCTTAAACATTCTGGCACCATATTACTGACTTAGAAGAAAATTAAAGGAATTTCCAGTCAAATGAGGAACTTCAAAGCGATGTTAAGATCCATTGATGAAAATCCAAAAATCGGTGAAAATCACTCGGCTCTAAGATACATTTTCCGTGCAAGAAGTTAAATGTATAAGAATATTGGAACAAAGATTTTATTTAACGAGTTAAGTTGCTTGAAAAGATAAAAACTCTTAAGAATGCTGGAATTCCGAGCAAAGAATTGGATGACCAGATTGACATTATGTCTAAAAATGCGCGTACTAACGTCGAAGAGTGCGTAAGTTTTGATAAACATTACACTTGTTATTTTTTTACTATCCATTGTAGCTAAAAAACAGTCGTTGTACTAACAAGCTATAAATATACTGTATTATATGATAAAAAGAATCGTTGATTTTGTCAATTTTCGTTTGTCTTGTCCCAAAAAGTTTTCAAATTACCTTGTTCAGAGATGAATAGAGTCAAGGGTGGGTATTTATTTCTTTTTAAAAATGTATCCCACCTGAGCGTATCTTAGATATGAGGTTGAGAATCTTCCAGTATAGTAGTTGGTGCTTTCCATCTTGATGGGTATATTATTGGTACAGGGTTGTGCTATGTCTGCGGATGACAGGAAATACCCCATAAAGAATTTTCCCTTAACTGATGATACACTCATGACTCAACCATAGCTCCTGACTATTTTTGTTGCTTTCAAACCATTCACTGAATTCTGTATGTATAAAGGAGGGGACAACAGCAGCTATATCGCGAATACTTTCAAAACGTATTTTTCAGATCCAAAGATTCGGTCGTAGTGATTCGGCAAAATCTCGCTGGCAAATCTTTTGAAGATTGCAATACATTTTCTTTGAATACTTCATAAGTGAGAAAGTGAGAAACAAGAGAGTGTTTTGATTTTAATAAATGGAAGGGAGTAAGAAAATTTTAAAACAAAATAGAAGATTTCAAAATTTATTGACCATGTTAACTTTTTTATCGCGATAAGAGTGTGAGTCACCAATCTCCAGAGATAAGTAAATGGAATGGAGTATTGATTGTTTATTTGTGGAAGAAATAAAAAAACAACAGAAAACAGCGCAATTTACTTTTTTTGAGATAGCTTTTTTTCCCCCTTCTTTTGAATTATAAATTTACTGGAGCTTTTTTCTTTTATCGTTTTGAAGGATCATAGTAAAATATCTCTTATAATAATATCGCTTGAAAGTCTAATGTCTTTCAATAAAAGATAGAATTTATTTATTTTTTTGCTATATCTTTTTGTTTATCTTTTTTAATCTTGTCTTTCAGGATTTGGAAATTGTAATTTCTTCTAAAATTTGTACTTATAAACCAGGACACTTACAATTTATCATAAAGTAATGCTTTAATTTACATTTCGTCCATTACCTTTCCATTCAAAACGTTGAAATAAGTTATGCCAACGAAAAGCTCGTCTTGAAAATTCTAATGATTTAGCTTCAGTATCTTCTATCTCTCAAACGACAATCGGATATTAATCGAATTCAACACGATGATTTAGAAGATCATTAATTTGGGTGAAGCTTTACCATACAAATAGCTAAGTTTGTCATATTTTGAAATTCACTAGAAATCTTTTGTAATTAAAGCTACGATGAGGTAATGTTAAAAACTATACCCTTAACGTCCATGCCTGTTATTATTATCGAATTGGATATTAATTGAATTCAACATGATGATTTAGAAGATCATTAATTTGGGTGAAGCTTTACCATACAAATAGCTAAGTTTGTCATATTTTGAAATTCACTAGAAATTGTAATTTGTAATTTATAATTTAAGGCCACGATGAGGTAATATTAAAAACCAATCCGTTAACTTCCATGCTGACGGATTTAACAGCTTTCATTCTTCTGTGGGTAAAGGAATTTTGATGAAAATGGGTCTTGAAACTGCAACATTATCTTTCACATTTTCCTGCAAATTATCCTTTATATAAATGGTTTCTATAACAATAAAAAAATTAAATATTACCTTCTGTATTTCAATGTAATCTCCTCCACAAGGCATATCCAGTTGATTTATGGTTATCTGCACCATTTGTCTATTGTGCCAGTTGGTCAAGTTCTGAGTTCCGATAATGGTCCATCTGCATCGGAGATTTATGGGGTAGGTACTTGGATAGTTCGGCGAGGTTAACGTTTTAAGCTCTGAAGTAAACACCAGTGATGAAGGTCCACAAGGAGCTAAGAAAAATAACATTATATTAATAATATGAGAAATACAGTATTTTTTTAAACTATAGTCAAGCATAAGTGAATGCAATTAATTTACACTAGAAAATTCGTAAATCGCAACAAATTTGCCCATAAGAATTATGCCAATTGGATTAAACCTTCTTATTCCTTTTCAAATGATAGTTTATTTGAAATAACAGTGCTTCGTACTTGAATACTTCTTCTCCTTGCATACAGCCGACCACCCCACCACCGCTGAACGTAGCAGTATCGACAGGATTTTTAGTGGTCGACTGCTGAATAAGTATTGTCCAACCTTACATTGACCGAACAGTCAAACTAACAATCCTTTCGGGGTAGTAAATAGCTGTATTTCTCCCTATCTACACTGTTTCATGTACTTGAATACTATAAGAATCTAGGGGACAAATCATTAAATCCACTACAAAAGATGATGAAACTACTACAAGCAGGCTAAAAATTGGAAACTAGATTTCTTTTACACTTTCTTACATCACTAAATCGCACTGAGGAGAATTTGTACCAAACAGGAAATAAAATGAAGTGCATTGCTAAAGTTTGAAAGGAAATTTTACACTTTTTTTTCTCGCTCTTCTGATTCCACTGATTTCTAATCCAAACTCACTGGATATCTTGTACCTCTCTTCTTCACAAATATTTCTCCATTCGAAATTTACTTTTATTTTTACATAAAAATCAATGTAAATTTCAAATTCTACAGATTAAATATTTCTTTCTCTATTTCTAGATCACCAGTTTTTAAGTTTATAACAAAAACGTAGAAATTTATAAAAGAACAAATGAGAGTCGTTAAATCGTTCCTCCTACAGCAATGCATAAACTTATACAAGATCCCGTACAGAAAAATGTTAATTAAATATTACGATATTTGTATAGAGTAAAGCTGTTAATGTAAGTAGAAAGTGTTTTGTATAATATAATATTGATAAATTTGTAATCTGATAAAGTATCGAATCAGTTTAGACGTTTGAGTATGATTGATTGTAAAATTTGTGTTGTTTTCATTATTGTTTAAACTAAGAAAAAAGCCCTTAGGTGGAAATTCTCCTGAACAAAATTGTTTTCCAAAACAATTCAACTTTCGGATTTACATTTTTTTTCAGCATTCATTACATTGAAATAACTTTTTAGACTCTTTCTAGAGCATGGTCTTTATAATGAAGCATTCATAATTAAAACAATTTCTGAGAAATATCGTCGTATTGAAACTAGTTAGGTAAATAAACAAACAAATTCAGAAAATATAGTTTATTTTGACATGAAAGTTGGCTCTTCTATTTAAAAAAATTCAAAACGCAAATAATAATATTAATAATCGAAAGCTGTCAAAAATGGTTGTGGCAGAGGAAGTTTCGGTTTACATTTCATCTTTATTCTTTGAGTTTTTTTCTCGGTTACTCTTGAAATTATGATAGCATCGTCGAAATTTTGGTGCCAAAATATTAAGAAGCGAGGAGAACCAACAAATATTTTTTTAAAAATGGTCCAATTTCAATTCAAGGTCTATATGTCCTATGAATGTCAATTATTTAGTCAATGGAAGGTATAAGGACGTTATTTCTGCATTTATTTTCTCATATGCATCAGTAATGTATTTCTTTGATGAAAGGCGACATTCAATGCCATAAATCACATATTTTAGAAAAATAGCTTTTAGACCAAATAGTACTAGATATTGCTCTCCTCAAGACCTCCTCATGAATTCATAAGGTATGACGGGCTTATGTGAGAATGGGAGTGAGATTAATTTTAGTTTAGTTTAGTTATATTAACGTCCCGTTTCAAAGCAACTCGAGGGCTATTTTGGGATGGAACTCGTAATTTTGAACCACGGTCAGATGACGAGGACGACACCTGAACTGGCACCCCCTCTTCACCTCACCCCACACCAGCGGGAAGACGTTTGGCTTGACAGATTTAACTTGCAAAAGACCCTCTCACACGACGGTTCTTTCTTCGGTGGAATCGAGTCTCAAACCTGAAACCCTCCGGTTCCGAAGCCGAGATCTTACCACCAGGCCACCGCGGTCCTAATAGGAGTGAGTCCAGGATTTGCTGGAGTAAGAAAATTCAGGATCTTTCCTTCTAGAAATATTTTTTTCTGCTTAAAGAGACAATGCATTCTATCAATATTATGTAAAAAATAAGTTAGATCGTTACTTCCAAATTTTAAAATGCATGGAATGTCAGAAAATTGATGTTACAATTTTTTATCTGTCAAATTAAATGTAATATTTTTGCAAGCGAAATTTTCTAGTTTAATTACATAGGAGGATAACATATTAACCCTTAGCACTCCGAATATTTGACGAATAAGAGGACTTGTTTTCTGCTCCGAAAAGTTAATACATATGAGTTTTTTAAATTGAATTTTAATCTGCACATTTTTGCCACTCTTAAGTACTTTTACCAGTAAAAATTTAAGAAAATAATTAAGTAAGGCGGCAAAATGATGCGCTGCCTTGAATGGTGCCTGAGAGGAGGCATCGGAATGCTATGGGTCAATATCTTTCCCTAATTTTTCTTAAAAGATATCGTTAATCTTTAAGCATTTTTAAGTTACATTTTATGATAGGTAAATATGCTGGAAAGTCGATTTTTTGGGGGGGAAACATGAAAGGTTTTGCATTTAATACTCTTAATATTTGAACAGTTTCCTTTCCTTTCCGTTTGAATTTCATTTCTAAACCATGTAGTAGGAATTTGCTCTGACTTTTATATTTGCATTCACATTCATTTTAGTGAGATTTTCCAAATTCTCATCTTGAGAGAATTTTCTAAAAAAACCTAATAACTTAAAGCCCAATGCATATTTTTTGTTCAAATTTGAAATAATAATTTTTCAATACAACATTCTTGAATATAGGAATAAATAATCTACTTATTAAAAAAATATGCTTTAGCTATTTTAATTTTTCCCAATTCAAAAAAATATGAAAAATTCCTTGTTAACTTCCAGTCGAAGCCTAATGTTAAAAAGGGTGGATAAAAATGCAATTTATTTTTAGTTCATGGATTAGGTAATATTTTTTCCTAGCTATATGTGCAAAATGTTAAGTAAATCTTTTGACATACATCTAAACTAAAAGATTTTTGTTTTACAGCGTTTTTTATCTAAAAGATCCTTTACTCAATTTTTAAAAATGTTTTAGCATTTAACTGATATATTTTGGTTTCATAGACGTTTTTACAACCTTTTTTATGCAAAAATTCAAAAATATAACTTTTTTTTACCGTTTTCCAACAAAATACATTCTGAATGTTGTCTGTAGCCTGCTAATATGAAAATAAAAGTTTTTTTTTGATAATTTAGATAAATAAACTATACTTTTTCCTCTTCGTTTCACGTAATATTATTAAAAATATATTTGCAGAAACATGAGTAAAAAAAAAAAGGATACCTACAGGCGACACTTTGGAACCGCAACTTGAAACCTGCTTTGTTATTTTTCTCGTCAGAGTGGAAAATAATATACAACCGATTGCTCGACGCTATTAGAGAACTTGGTATTCTAGATCCGCAATAGCGACCAATGACCGAACTCTCAGGGTTTATGTCTTCTCTCAACTGAAAAGGAGGAAATACTTGATAAACAGGGTCCATATGCATAAGCAATAAAATATGATACACAGATTTTTGGATTTGGATGGATATAAGAATTTTAGACAGGATATTATAAGAAAAGATAAAATTATAAATAGGATATTATAAGTACAAGAAAAAAAGGATATTATAAGTAAAAGGTTTTCGACTACAAAAAGGATTATTTTCTTTATTTATTAGGTTGGTGCGTATGAAATGTCGGATTCTTAAGTGATTGTATAAAACTGCATATCTTTCTTCAAAAGCTGTTTATTCAATCAAAGTATGCTCCATTCGCTTCAATACACTTCTCCCAACGAGATTTTAAAGCGTAGATGCCTGTCTTAAAAAAATTTTGGTCTTTAGAATTAATAAACTCTGATATCGAGTTTTTTAGATTGTCTTCATTTTCATAGTGTTTGCCCCTTAAAAACAGCTCTAAATGCTTGAAAAAATGAAAATAGGTCGGCGAGAGATCCGGTGAATATGGTGGATGCTGCAAAACTTCATATTCCAGTTCGTTCCAGCTTATTTCGCTCTGTCAGTGCGTGCGGTACCCACTTGTCCATCTTCTTAACCTTGCCAATCTCAGAAAGGTGTCTCAATATCGTTGTATGGTCAACTTTCATCCTGATAGCAAGTTCCCTCGTGGATACGGCTGGATCCGCTTCCACTAGAGCCTTCAGGTCATCATTCTTCACAGACGTTTTGGGTCTTCCGCGCGGCTCATTTTGCAGTGAAAAATCGCCAGTCCGAAATTTTTCGAACCAACGCTGCACTTTCCGATCGTTAACCGTATTCTCCCCAAACGCTTGGTTTATGTTGCGTGCAGCTTTTGCAGCACTATTACCAAGTTTGTACTCATATAAGAAAATGACGCGAATGTCGGCAGAATTCATATCGGCAATAAACTCAAAAGAAATAACAAAAGGGAAGACCTTCGAGAAAACCTATTTTGCTGAAATGAGTCTCTGGCAATGGACAATACGACTATGAATGAGGTTATGCCAAAGGCAAAAGTATAACGAAAACAGAGAGCCAAACGTCCGCATGTAAAGAGAATCCGACATTTCATACGCACCAACCTAATAGAATTTGGCGTTCCACTGGAATTGGTGGTTTTTTTTCCTGAAATGTGAGAGGACATCGAGTTGAATTTTCCTTTTCGACAGATACATATAATACTTCTGCTTTTTCATATAATCGATATGAAGTTAAAATATTTTTCGATATAAAGATTTTTGTTCAAATTTTCAGATAAATCTTCTCACAGGTAATTAGTTGTCTTTTCAACTGTTCAAATCTAAATTAAAACGATAATTACAAAACTAAGAAAGCCATGAGGATTAAATATGCTACGCAGATTTAACGTCTGTAGTGTACACATCTATCAAAGTTTGAGCCAAAACTAAAAGTTTTCCTGATGGTTTGTACTTTTAGAATTATGTAAACGCGATAATTCAAAAACGCAATAACTTAAATATATCTAATTTGATTCGTAATTTTGTGATTACAAATGTAGTTTTGAGACAAATTATTGTTGCAATTGGATGGGAGAAACGTATCTAAATCACAAATTTGATTTCCAAATACTATTAACCGTACATCAGCAATTTAACTACAAAACAGGAAGGATCACATGAAAAATTCAATAAAAATATTAACTTCTTTCCAAAATTTATAAATTTATTATTTCCTAATTTCCTAATTACTATTATTTCCTAATTTCCTAAT
>JAPMOQ010035884.1:4104-58291 GCA_026543055.1 Argiope trifasciata
CCATAAGTATCATTTAAAAAAAATCTTAAAAGAGGTAATTTTACATATTTTCTATTTTTTTTAATGCCTGCATTGTAATTGGAAAATACCACTCAATCCTTCTATCAAAGAGTGTTCCTGTTCATATCAAAGTTTTGAAGGAATGTAAATAAGAATATTTTCTCCTAATAGTTATTGAATAGAACAGTCATTTTATCCTTTTATGATAACATTTTTTCTAATAACGAAAAGGTGCAACTTTTTATTTATTTATTTAACTAGCCGCCTTTGGCGACCAGCTGGTTCGCCATGAGTAATGCGTTCTAAAATTTCCAATTAAATCATATATTTTTTAGAAAAAATTTAAGAAATAGTTAAAGTTAAAAGATTCAGTAATTAGTAGTTAAAGAGTCGGTAACTTTATTCGGAAAAACTTTTTGAGTTTAATGCTCTAATAATTTATCAATTATGCTTCCAAAATATTAAAAATGTTTTTTTCGGTGATATTTCCAAAATGTTAAATATGTTTTTTAAAGAAAGCGAAACAGGGAAAAAATTATTGAATTAATAATACAGATATTGCAAACGGATATATATCGGGATTTCAATGCATATCCTGTCTAAATTCAATCAGATTTACCGTAAATAAAGATAGATTATGGAATTAATGATATAAATATTGCAAACGATTTCTTAAAATCCTTTGCCTTGCATTTATTTTTTTAGAAGATATCACATTTTATATTTATGTTATTTTATCCAGTCACGTGCTGAAAGTTGTGTTTCTTTAGATTTGATTTGCGATGATAGTTGTTTTTTTATTTGAACTTCCGGCATTGTTTTATTTTATTTTATCCAATCACGTGCTAAAAAAACATGGTTAAAATATTTCTTTAAAAATTCGTTAAAAATAGAAGCTTTCATTATAAATTACAAAAACTGATACCGTTAGAAAGCTAATTTTTTAATGTTTAAATTGATATAAAAATCATGTTTGTGCAATGATATTTTCGGAAGTTATAGTGGAAAAACGTCGAAATTTCGCTTAAATTTTAATTAATTCAAATTCTGATTAAAAATTCGAAAAAAGGGCTCCGAGGTGCATATTCCCGACCTCCAAGGTATACATGTACCAAATTTGGTAGCTGTAGGTCCAACGGTCTGGCCTGTAGAGCGCCAACACACACACACACGCACACACACATTGAGCTTTATTATAAGTATAGATTAATACTTACAATGTAAGAATTGCTAAAAAGTACGAGCAAAGTTAAAATCAAAAGCTGAAATATTTTTAATTCCCATTACTTTCTTGCTATCAATAGAATTTACCTAGAAAGGGCCCTCAAAATAAAATTTAGCGTCTGTGGCCTCATGTTATCAAAATCCACCACTGTTCTCCAAACAATTATTCTCGCAAAATATAAGACAGCTCATATTTTATTCTTTCTTTTCTTTTTAAAATAAATTTTTATTCCTTTCATTTTTAAAAAAAATAATAATCCCTTCTCATTCCGTTATTCATTTCACAGTCCGCTTCATAAGATATTAGATAGCAAATTAAACTCAAATGCTGCATAGTACTTCTTACTATCTTCATATTCTTTTTGAGTATGTTTCCAGTAGTCGAGTGTTATTAGATCAGTTGAAGTATAATTATTTCAAATCCAAATTTTAAACTAAAGGATAGGTATTGAAAATGATGTAGATACATAGCACAATGAACAGAACAGGTTATGGATTTAAAAAATTGGAAATAAAAAATATCTTTAAAAATTTCAAGTTTAGATATACGTTTTTAAAGGAACTATACAGATAAAATTACGAGTAAAAGACTTTTTTAAAAAAATTACAAACAGTTCTATTGACGATGGTCGCTAAAATGGTTTATCTATACTAATAATAAAGATGAATGTGTGCGTATGTGTGTGTGCGACAGAGAACTACCAAATTTGACACATATACACTTTGGAGGACGAAAAATTGCATCTCCGAGTAATTTTAAAAAAAAATTAAGTAATAAAAAAATTAATCAAAATTTTGAGGTTTTTCCGTAATAATTTTCGAAATTATTATTTCAAACTAATATTTTCGAAAATTTACACCATTTAAAAAAAATTCAAAATATTAATTTTATAATTTGGCGAATTTTTACTGAATCTTGATATTTTTTTTTGACAGATTTTCAACAATAGATTACAAATCTGGCTCAAATTAACACAGTTTTCATTGTTTCATCAAATATTTAATCGATAATTTTCTTCGATTGCTAAAAGTTTAAAAGAAAAAAAAAAAACTATTTAATTGACATGTTGGTGTAGTTTACAAAACAAATAAAAAAAATTATAATACCAGAATATACTGGAGTTATAATATCGCGAAATTTAGAAGATAGATATCTCCAATAGAAAGATTCAAGTACGCAATAAACAAAATTTAATTAAGATAATTAAAATAGCACAGATTTATAATATCAGTCATTTTGTGAAATCATAACTAGAAGAAAAAAAATATATTTGAAATCAAATATAACCAATATTCCGGGGCAGCTGATCGTCTGATGCAACTAGAACATTAAAAATGCAAACTAAAACATCAAAATAAATAATTTAGAGACAATATTGACGGAAGTAATCCAAAGAAAAGTGTTTCTTAATCGATATGTAGTAAAAGCTTATATAACAAATAACAAGGATAAATATTTTCCCCTTAAATTTATACCTTTAAGTTTGTTTTTAAAAATATTAATTCAGCACATGATGAAAATATTTAATAACAAATAAATCGGTAGCTACTGTCATAAATGACAGAAATACCGGCGAACATAAATTTCTCTGTGCAAAACTTCGAGATGCTAAAAATAAATAAGCAACTCCATTCGTTAGAAGCTAATCATTTCCTTAAGTAAATGTCATTAACATGTCAAAACTATTTCTAGAAGATTAATAAGGAAACATTCCAAATTAATTCGTAAAAAAGAAAAAAAAAAAATCACCACTGTCTTTTAAATTAAAACAGGTTCTGCAATTCTTTCCTTCATCTACAGTAACAATGTGAAAATTTTTATGGTTATATGATTTGAGAAATCTATTCTACAAGGATTTATAAGTGTTTGTAGTTTGATCGATCACTTTATTTCCACATGCTTTGTTTCTAGAGATTAGCAATTTTTGTAATCATTAATTTTGTAAAGTTTTTTTAGGAGGCACTAATTCATGTGTATTTTATTGATATGAAAAATATAAAATTCTCCATTCGAAGTTTCCTTATCTTGCCACGTAAGCATTAAAATTTCCTGTGACAAAACATATTTAGGATAAAATTGAAAGAATAATTTAAAATTGTACATTCAGTTTTACTAAATTAGCATATTTTCTCAAAAAGCTACAGTTTAAAAAGAAGACAGGCTCTAAAAAGTTTTGGGTAAGATATTTATTATTCTATGCCGATCGAAAACAAATGTTTCTAATGATAAATTTCTAATGATCTAACATTTCATACTATTTCACTGTGTGTTTAGCTCTTCTGACATCTGATACAAAAGGAATATACATGCATACTTTTCAATTTTTAAATTTGCATTTTCTTAATGTGAAGAGATTAAGTTCTACGAATCATAGAAAGTTTACTCAAGTAAATGGATAAAGTTTCTAAACACTTCCAATTGTTCTGCTATTTCTTACTAGACTATTCTATTCTTTTAGGAAAAGGATCTCTTCTTCCTTTGAAAATACAGGACGGGACAACAACGTAGATTAAGAACAAAATAAGGCAGTTTATGAGTACCTTTGGAAATATTTCCATTCATCAAAATCACAGCTTTCAATCCCGTAAAGAAAATGGAATCTCCAAAAAATACCAGATATACTGTATAACGTTTAAGTTTAGAGAAATACATATGCCGAATATCCACATTCGATATTTTTATTCAAGAAGCATTTTAGCTGCATTAAAAAATGTTGATAAAAACAATTAAAAGATAGAAAATACGAAGGAACATCAATAAGAAAGGCACATTCAATCTGAATGCAATAATAAAAAGAGCGCAATGTGTGGTAGTGTGGAATGGAAATGAATAATTAATTTTTTACTTTCCGACATAACCCATTCATATTGAGGCATTTGGCACAGTGTTGCATCAGTTTGAAAAAGTTGGTCTCATAGAACACTGTGAGGCCATCATGAAACTCCTGATTCAAGGATCCAAGCAGATAAAAGTTTGGAAGTTCCGTGTCTGGGTTATATGGCAGGTGCCCCAAAACTGGTCCAACCAAATCCTTGTAATTTTGGGGCAAAGAATCGAGTAATTGCCAGGATTTGATTGGGAAACTCATTAGTACACAACTTACTTGGGTGTAATCGATGAACGTGAATGCTGATTTAAGAATTACACAAAGAAATAAATTTCAAATATAAAATCCTCCCCCTCCCAATTTTATTATCAAGCAATAATTTTCTTACAACTTTCAGTAAACTGGTTCTTTCCAAGGACAATAAATGTTAAGAGAATCGAACGAGGAATCAAGATCATTACAAGAAGAAAGGGGAGCAGAGCTGATACATTAGAAAGTGTTTCTTATAGTGAATACTTGCTATTAAACTAAATAAATTTATGAAAAACAACAAAATTTATGGATTATAAAATATTAGCCAATTTTGGTCTGTCAGGATTAATGTTGGCTAAAAATCCAATAAATATTTTTAAATAATGTCTCAACAGAGTTATAAGAAAAATGTTTTCAAATTTTAATAGATATATAGCTTATAATATTTTAGAAGCCTAACATGATTTTGATTAAATGTGTTGCACATTTTGTTTCTATTTTTATACAATCATTGTATAACAGAAAAGTGCAATAATATTTTTAAATGGATACGTTAGGAAAAAAATCACAGTTGCTTGATTTGTATCTTAATCTTATCTTAATAGTAATTATAAAAAGGCATGCTTTTATTAAAAGCAAGCCTTACAGAAATCCAATCACTATATAAAAATTATTTGCACCTCATATCTTGATAATTAACAAAGAGAAAAAAAAATCAGTATGAAATATTAGGAACAACAACAACAACAAAAAAAAAAAAAAAAAAAAATTTAGTTTCACTTCAGTGAAAAAATATATTGTTATAAAATATCATAAATGTGTTAAAAAAATAAACTATACAGATAAAAAAAAGCTTCATTTAAAAGTTTTTTTAGGGTACAAAAATATTCTTTGTAATTTTTTTGGAAATTATTAAAAAAAAACATCAAAACATTTCTGCATTCTAAAGTACACATGTTAAATTTAATAACTTTAGATCAAATGATTTGGCCAAGCATCAAAATACAAATACCTATCTTTGTTAGAATCACGGATTAAGATAATACTAACACTTTGAAAAGTATAATTTATCTAGTTTTATTTCTGTGTTGTTCACTTAATAACTACAAATTTATAAGCACTGAGTGTCTATTTAAATCATAATGTGTTCAAACTGTCACGAGTCAGAACAAACAAGCAGTTTCTATAAATAAATAAAAAAAAAAGAAATACAATATCGTGAATTTACTAAAAAAAATGTTTAACATAACATTGAATTAAAAATGTGAAACAAAATTGACTAGTTTATTATGGGAAAATGGAGAAGAGCATTGCTTGGGACCACAAAATTTTATTATATTATCCCACTCATTTTTAACATCATGTTTATAGGTCTACCAACTGTAAACTACAACTTGTGATAAACAAAAAGCAAAAATCATCTGAATTACTCTACAGTGTAAATTGCAACATCTAGAAACAATGAATTTGATACATAGTTACTTCTTGGACATTAAATGCAAAGAATTATTCTTTTTCTTCCAAATTAAAATCACATTCATAGCTAAAATTATTCAAAATGTTAACCCTTTATTTATTCAATTCCATTAGAGTAAATTATTCGGGGAAAATCCTTTACAATCACTGCACACATGAATATATCTTTCAGTGATATCAATTTTATTTCCATGCAACTTTTTTTTTAAGTAATAAATTTTTCAAAATTATTCTTTAACACAATTCATGTATGCAAATTATTTTTTATTCTTTTCAGTCTCAAATTAAAAAAAAAAAAGTACTTTTTTGTATCAAAAGGCAAATTCCTAAATCAAATATAAATGTTTTCAAATGAAATTTTCATTTTATGAAAGGATAATTATTTTGGAATACAATAGTTCTTTTCTTTATAAGTAAATGAAATAGTTATTACTTTTTAAATATTTCATTTTTCCATTCATTTAAATGAATTTCAATTTTTAAAGGTGTCCATGAATATGTCCCTTACTGCTATTATTTACAAATTCTTTTAATATTTGATTTTTCAGCTTATTATGAACTAATGTTTTAACATGTGACAAAACATATATTAAAAAACAACAACATAACAATTTAAAACTAGTTTCCATTCTATAATATGAATGATTCAACAACTGCTATGCACAAAATGCCATGACTGATGGAATTTATCCAGACAAAGCAAGCCTAAAACATAAGCTTCCATGTCATGATGTTTCCGATTACAGATTTGAATCTTTTTTTTTGTATATTTTTTATACCTGACATTTTACTGATAATAATAATAATAAAAAAAAAAGAGTAATAACTAGGTATTGTAAAGATATTGGAATATCCACATATATACACATCTCTGTATCTGCAAACTACATAAAATGAAACATTTATAGGACTTAGATTTTTAATTCCACAACAACAGAAAAAAAAATCTACATGAAGGTCTTGTACATGCTTTCAAAAGTTAAAATAGTATTCTTACAGTAACTACCATAAGAACAGAAAAACAGCTATAACATTCAAAATAAAACTGTAATATTATGACATCGTAAGTCATTTGAAATTCAAACATGTAAGTAAATTGACATCTTCTTGTAGCCTTGGTATCAGAGATAAGTTTCTCAAGTATTTTTTTAAAACTATAATAAGTTATTTAACAGTATCTAAAACTACTTATAAATGTAGGAAGAAGCTATTCGCTCAAACAGATACAAATTGTTCAGTGACAACCTTCGAAAAAAATAAGCTTCTGATGATGATTATGAAAAACAATTTGATAAAACTATTCTTCCTGGTTCTTTTATCGCAATTATAAAAGACAAAAAAAAAGTATGAACGCAAGTGGGTGAAAAACAACCACAACAAAAAAGGTGCAAAAACTTTAACAAATTCCTCACAAAATTTAACTTTTTAAACCAAGATACTTAAAATACTGATTGATTTACTGTTAGGTTTCATTCAGTCAGTGCTCTGAAGCTCACCGAGCTTGTCCTTAAGACTTTTGGACACCTTTGAATTTTTGATTACTCATAGAAGATGACAACAACATTCAGTCAGTATTTTAAGTTAGGTTTTCATAATTATGTATGAAAGGGAGACTTATTTTAAAAAGAAAGTTGAGAGAAGAAAGGCTTTCGGGACAATTTCCTCAGTGATATTTTTACTAACAAGTATCGTAGAAAAGACATATTAACTGCCCAATATATAGGATTTTAATTAATATGCTTGCTAGAAATAATATATTACTCATTTCTTTTAAAATACATTAACAGAAAAAAAATCTGAAATTATAACTTTTCATCTCTCTGACAATATTACAGCTTCCATCATTAATTTCATGCCATATTTGAATTTTATACAAATTTTGTATTAATTCTCTTACATTCCTATCAGTTCTCACTTTTCTTAGCAGATTTTCATACATGAAAAGTAAAATCATCTTGAAAATATGGTTTAATACTTAAAAAATTCTAAAAAATATTGAAAAATAATTATTTACATCATAATTATTTCAATAAAAAAATGCACCCTAATTATTCTGTTGAGCATCACATAATTACAAAAAATTTAATGAATTTTAAATACACACTCAAGCATAGCAATGAATCTGAAATCTATATAAAGGTGTTTATATAACGTATCAGTTTACAGAAATGTGGACTAGCATTTACAATCAGTGCTTATAAATATTTAACAAATAGTTACTATTTATATTATTTTCCTTTTCTCTTTAATCCAATATTTAGAAATTGAAATTTGAAGAATTTTTTGAAATAAAAAATCTACAGAATTAAAAAAGAATTTATTAAAATAAATGGCTTAAATTATGCTAAAATATATTATTTTTATAAATAGAATTTTAATAGTAACTTTAAAGTATGTTTTCAGATTTAAGAATAAAACAAAATATATTTTGAAAATATAAACAATTATGCAGACAACAGCCAATTAAATATGCAGCCACTTAAAATATTGAAGAGTCTTTAATCCTCATATATTGCTTTCAGCAGCCATTATGTCACAATCATTGTATTAAAAATTTCGTTACTGACAGGACAGTGTACAATTTTTATTTTTGTTTAATATAAACACTAATCAGAGAAATGTTAACAATGTTTCACACTCTGAAACATTCTACTTAACAAAATAAAATATTTTTAGATTTTAATTCATAAAAAGAGTAAGCAGCAAGTAATAAATATATTAATTTTTATTGATTCTTTCAGTCATTTCTCAGGTCCTTTTAATTTAATAAATAAGTACTTCTACATTAATGGGAAGGGGGAAAAAAAGAAAGGCTAACCACAAGGAAAACCAGAAGCTATGAATATCTTTGTTTCGCAAGAAAATTCTATATGTAGAGGGGGAAAAATATTTCTAAAACCATCTTCAATATTTTATCTTAAATATTGAATTTAGTATCAATGGAAAGAATGCCATTTACTAAATATTTCAACTATTTTATACACCATACTGTTGATTCAAAATCAAAACAAAATAAACTGATGAATGGGGAGGGAAAATACCAGTAGAATTTTATATGGAGATTAAAGTATAGTTAATACTTCACACTTTTTCATATGGTTTCTTCATTTTTAATTTCATTTTCTTAATCTATCTCTCCAAAACAAATCAAATATCAGCTGTACAATTAGAACAATTCATACTGTATTTGACTAATTCTTAGAATTTTATTTAAAAACAGAAATAAATTCAATTATATCAGATTATCATAATAAATTATAGTTATCATACTTTTAATCTGGATTGATGATTAATTCTAAGAATTGGAATGAATTTTAATTATTTCACAATCATAACAAAATAACACAACTTATTTAATCTGATCAATTTTCCTTGAATTTGTAACACGGAATAATACACTAATCAACAGATTTGAAAACATTTAACAAAAATTATTGTAAATGGTTATTGTATAAAATGAAATTTGAAAGCGAAATTACTTCTTTTGTAGTAAGGTAAAAATATTTAAAACTATTTATCATATTTTAAAGAAATAACTAATAATTCTATACATATAAATCTATGAATATATAAAAAAATACATAATAAATAAATGAAAACAACATTTTTCTCTGTTTTGAAATAAATTTTAATTTATGTCCTGACACAGATTTGACACTTTAAGGCCTTTCTACTAAAAACACTTTAGCATAATATAAACACCTTCAGAAAATTATAGTAGGATAAACAATTATTGTCAAATTTATCTTATCATGCAGTCAGTAAAAATAGAATTCCTGATCTAATAGTTCCCATTTCAGTATTAAACAAATGGAGATCTAGGCAAGGAGTAAACTTCGTTGAAAATCACACCTTTTATTGAGCCAATCATGCACATTTAGCATTTGTTGGAAATGCAGATTATCACGGAATGAAATTGTTACACCAAATAACTGCAAGACATATATCTACTGATGACAATATTAAATTAACACGTCAACCCAAGAGATTTACGAACCAAACGATCTGCAATTCTATTAAACTGTTCTCTGTCTTCCCTCCACATTTTGGCAGCATCAACATTAGCTCCACTTTCATCATTTGGCTCTGCTAACATAGATACAACGGATAAAAGGATTTTTTCCACACTTTGTACAGGACTCCATCTTTCAGCAGACGATTCATAACCCATGGGGTCATCTCCAGGCGCATGCAAAATAGAAATACAAACACGACCATCCGGGTAAATATTGGGATGGAACATTTCACAGCTGAATTGCATTTTAGGAGGACTTAAAGGGTAATCTGATGGAAATATTAATTTTGCAGGAAACACACCACCTTCAAAACAGGTACCCTCAGGGCCAGTAATTAAAGCTTCCCATTCGAAAAAATTTTCTTCGTTGATGGGACCAGCTATAATTCCTTCAGGCGGATTCAAAGTCAGTTGTTTGTATTCTGCCATAAGTCGACGAAGCGCAGATCCAGCCATGTTTCGTCGAATTAAAATTAATTTTCCTTCCGATAATAATTTTAAATATAACGCTAGTTAGTTGGCAATTGATTTAAACGAAAGGATACAAATCCTTTCTAGAACAAACTTTACATGACGTTTCGTCTGTCTGCAATCAATGTTTGCAACTCGCAGCTTGAAAACAATTAAGTTCCATTTTCACTGCAGGCAGATTAGCTGTATTTGAGTAATAAGTCAAGAAAAATATAGTTTAAAAATGAAAAAAAAACCAAATAATTTTGTATAATGCTGTATTTTATTTTATATTAAAGAAAACTGGAGACATATTTATTCTTTTTGTGCTGTGAATAAGCCACTTCCATTTTACAGTATGTACGAAATAACAACTCAACTCTTCGTAGTTTCTTAATCGACGTTTTTGAAGACAAGTGAATGCTTTGCTCTCTGGACGTTGGATTTGCATCATGCATTTATTTGTGATGCTTCATTGAAAAAGATTTCGAAAAAATTTAGAGTTTATGATCGACCCATTTTTAGTAGGAATTATTATTTTAGCACCTCGCATCAGAATATAGTTAGTATTTCTTTTCTGTCTCTTTCCTTAAATGTGGAGTATCTTAAACACTGTATCCTATTTTATGTGATTTTGATACAAATGCATTAGTCGTCATACATTCAGTAGTTTGATTTTGGGGTCCTATAAAAATGTGCATACACTTTAATTAAGAATAAATGCATATGTTTTTATGTAATATCCCAATAACCAAAATTTTGTTGTTGATTCTAGAAGTTTCTGTGCTCTTTTATAATGTATAAGTGTATGCACATGAGTAATAATGATTAATTTTTTTCTAGGTATTAAAATAAAAAATGAGTGAAGGCGACTCAAGTCAAAATCCTCCCCGGCAAGGCTTTCAAGCAGCCATTGTAAGTTGAAATTGTATTGCTAATAATGTTATACGTATCAGAATTTTTGTATTCTTTATTGGAATTTTTCAAAAAATTTTAATGCATTACTTTTTTTTTTGTAATTTTTTTCTTGTATGTTTCTTTTTATACTGAAATTCAGATGAACTTTTTATAATGAATACATTAATACTGAAATTCATAGGTTGCATAATAAATATATTCAAAATAAATGTTTTTAAAATGAATGGGTTTTTTTTATAGTGATGTTTGCTTTACTGTAAAGCTCTTTATATTTGAAAATTTTATATCTTGCTTATTTTTATTAAATGGAAATCTATGTAATCTTAAATTAAGCATGTGAGTATATATTATAGTAATTTTAATTCTTTTCATATGTTTGTGTTTAAGGTGTTTTGTTAAGTATATAAGTATGATAGTTTCAATAGTTTTTTTTAGGCATTACATTTTTGAAAAATAAAATTTGATATATTTTAAATAGCAGATTTGCGCAATGTTTACGGTAGTGATGTCTTTTGGAGGCGTGGTTTAAATTGTTATTTATGCTCGTGCGCAGTAATATCCAATAATATTACGAAGGGATCGGTAGGAGGAGTTAACTTGAATGATTGACAAGCGGGCAATTCCATAAAAAATGACATAAAGGAACATTTATGGAATGTTGAAAAAATATTTAAGATATTGAGCGGAGGGGAGGGGGGATGTTGTGATAGAAATTACACTTGTATAACATTTATAGGTGGAAAATTATTTCGTTCATCTTTTATTAATATTTAAGTTGTGTGGTTAAGATAAAATATCTAATTCTTCGTGATAAACAACAAACAGCATTAGAATATATATTAAAATCAAATTAATGGGTTATAGTAATTTTTGAAAAATGTACTTTTAGTGGTACAAATTTTTATCATTTACTTTTATGTCCGCTTGTAATTTAATATCTGTTAATATTTCCACAAAATTAAATTACTAATTATTATTGCATAGATTACTAAATACTTATACATATTACTAAAATTTTGCCTTGTAAGTGTGAAACATGAAATTCAAGCTTAATCTTATTTAAGAAAATACGTTTTATTCTAAATAGTATTTATTATATAGGAGAGACTGTTGTATATCTTTTTAAATTAAATTTTATGATTAAAAACTCACAATTAACATTCTTAATTGCATTGATACCGCAGTTATTAATTATCTGTAGCACAAGATAATCTTAAATCATAAAAATGTTACTCTCATTTTATTTTGGTTTCATATGTAAAGATGAGTAAAATGATCTATTGTCATTTGTGCGTCCTTGTCTTTTTTAAAGAAAATTACAACATTAGTAAATCTGAAAAATATTACTCATGTTTTTTTTTTAATTCTTCTGTGAGATGATTTTGTAGCCTTTTTCACAAGTAATTTGTCTATTTTTCTCCTGGTTCCCCCTCCTTTGAAAAAATACTTTTAAAGTCAAATATTATTATTGGCAATTGCAAACTTACAAACCATTCTCTGTACTCTATTTTTCATCAATGTACATTTAATCTTTGCTACTTTGTTTATATATTGTTATGAACACAGTTTTCTTTTCCATAAAGTAATTTTCTAAAACTGTACTAAGCATCATTATCTTGCTTCCCCCAAAAAAGCCATAAAATGTTGAAATATTGTAAATTAAAATATTTTGACTTTCTAATTGATTTTTTTTCTCATTCACAGACATATACATTATAGCTTTAGAATCTATATTTTTATGATTTCCTCCCTGTTTTGCTATGTGGCAAGTAATTTCAGTGTGACCATGATGATTAACAATATGCATTTTAGATCCATGATGTAAGATAACTATTCAGAATATTAGAGAGGGCAGTTTTCATTTCTAACATATGATAGTCTCTGCAAGTAATATTTGAACCTATAAACTGCATATATGTTATTTTACCAATGTACAAAAGTTTACTATATAAACTAGGATGAATTAAAAATCATTAGGTTATTTTTGATTTTGCAAATAAACAATATAGTTTCTTTGTGATTTTTTTATAATAATTTTTATATATACATTCACATACAAAACTTGAATGTAACAGCCTTCTATTTAATTATTTGCAATATTTTATGATCATGTGAATGTGAGATGTTAAGGAGATAAAATGTTTAAAATTTCCCAATTTGATGTTTTATTTTACCATTTTGTTTAGTAAATGCGGTTTGTATTTACTTAAATTTCAGATATCATGCAATTTATCAAATAAAATTGTAATAAAAGTTGGATATTCTTGAATTATACTTAATCTAAATGTGTTATTTGTTGCCTGTTAAGAATGGGTAAATAATTTTAGCAGGAGTTTTAAAAAATTTAATTGTTGATTTTTTTTCTTGAAAAAATTAACTATGTTAAAATATTATTATACTATAAAAATCTTCAGTAATAGTGATTTATAATTGAACTTCCAAAAATCTTTTCAAATTTTCTTTCAGAATTAAAAAAAAAGAATACATAAAGTTTTTTCAATGTACTACGCATTGAAGGAGAGTTACAATAGTTTTGTAATTAAATATTATTTAATAAATTTTTTTTGATAGTTCGTATTAGAATTTATAATTTTTTACCATCATTCATTACAGTCCTGATATCCATCTATCCAATATGTAAATTTTGGGATACTCAGTATGAAAAAAACATGTATCGTAAGATTATTAAATAGTAAGATACTGCTCAAAAAATTAACTGAAAGAAAATAAAATTGGATATATTAAAGTGTAGATTTCAATGTATTTCAATTAAAACTGTTTCCAGATTAAGGAATAAGTATATTTTATTTTACAATGCATTTGTTATGTCAAAATTCCTTCCTCTTTTTATATCATATTTTGACTCTTTTTCAAATTTCTGTAATGATTTTTAAATAAAATAAGCTATATCTATACGAAATAAATGAAAGTAGATTATATTTGTATGCCTTTCTTCTTTTTAAATCATAATTTTGACAGTTGTTCTAGATTTCAGTTACTTAGTTGAATGATACAAATTTAATAAATATTTCTATTGAAAAAAATCTGTTAAATGAAATTTGTTTCTTATTTACTTCTATTACGATTTCAAACTTGTGAAAACATACAATTACTTTACAATTAAGGAAAATGGATCTTTTTCATTTAACTTCTATTTATATTGTATGCTTTGTCTTTAAACAAAAATATTTTTTATTTACTTGTATCATTATTAATAGTTAGTTTCTTACATATGTAATTTATTTTTTTAATTGAAGAAATTTTTAATTTTTAAAACTATTTAAATGTAATCTATTAGAATACTAAGATGCATTCAAATCAGTAAAATAATTGTTAATTTTTTATGTTTTACCATTTTAAAATTGTGTATTGTTTTAATGATTAAATATCGATACATATTTTAGACATCTTTATTTTACTAATGTTTGGTATTTGAAGATTTTGACTAAGTATATGGAATTCTGATAGTTTTTTCATATTACATCGTTATTGCAAATAATATTCTATATTGTATATGTTGGATATAAAGATAAATAGTTTACTTTACTTTAATTCCTGATGAATTAGAAATCAGGAACTTTTAATGAATGAAAAGAAATATGAAAGAGTATGTATTATACTATATTCAATAGATTATGTATGATTTGTTATCTTATGTGATTAATTTTTCGACAAATATGTGTTAATTAAATCATCGTAGTTATTCCTAACTTAGACCGAAATAAATTATTTATAAAATTGTTCAAATCTGAACAATAATACTCTTATGCTAATAAATTATGAATGTTAATTTGTATGAATTAATAATTAGAAATTATTAATTTAAATTAGTAAAAAGAAGTGTAAAACATTTATTATAAATATTAACCTTAAGCTATACATAAAAAGTACATAACAAAAAGTAACATATGTATATCATAGTGCCCAAGATTTAAAAAAAAAGAAATATTAATTGGAATGAAGAGACACATTTTATCTAGAAATGCTATTTAATTTTTCTAAACCTTTGAAGACTCTTTGCTTACTTTGTACTTCTGGAAAGTCAGTAAAATATTTAGGCATACTGGGCACTGTTATTCAACTGTTTCTAAGGTATGCAATCCATTGCGATTTCAAAGTTTTGGAATACATCTAACAGATGGCTGTGTTGCAATCCTTTGTCTTGTCATCTTTCATATTGTCTCAACTAGGGTTAAATAAAAATATATTCCAAATGAAGGCTTTCTTCCTCAGACAAAATGGGCATTGCTGTTCATTAAAAACAAAATCTGTACCTGCCACTTTTCAGAACGAAAAAGCATGTTACTGAAACATATTTTTATATGTTATGTTTTGGATATCTTAGATCAACCAAGATAATACTATAAAAACAAGTAGTTTAGTGCCATCTTAAGGATGGTATTAAATGATATTTTTTCTGTTATGGCAGGCCTCTGTATTTCTCTATACAATTATACTATTTAATTAGATTGCAAGGAAAAGTTGCTTTTCTCAGAAAATTGTAAAAACAAGCCCACTATTCTGGTATCCAGTTGATATTTCTCTGCATAAGTAGTTTTCTGTGTATTACTAGTTCATTGGCCATCATGAGTGAAATACTTCTGACATGTATAGATATCTTACTTTTAATCATTTATTCAGTTTGCCTTTATACTTTTTTTTATCTGCAGATGCTAATAACTGTGGAAATTGGTCTGATTTATTACTTTGTGTTATTCTGGTGTTAGTTACTGACAGATATTAATAAATTTGCAACATTATAATTTGGGAGCAAGTTAAAGTGTCTTATGTTTCCATTATCTTGGAATTGCTATTAGAAGTAAAATTTTTCCCTTCTGTTGTAATCAATTTTTGAGATATTATCATCTGCATCCAATCATATTCTAATAGATCCACTTTTTGCTATGTATATCCTCTTTGTCTTAACATTCTGTATCAGTTTCAAATATTTACTTTGAACTCTGTACGTCACAACTATTCTTTTTATTATATCTACCAACTATGTTGTCTAATACAAGGCTGTTTTGATTCTGTTTTGCGGTTTATTTAAACTTAAAATGGAAGCATATTGTTCTAGAAGATATGCATAATTCTACTTTATTAGAAATATTTAAGCTTTTTTTCTTGATACTTTTTAATTTTTTAAACAAGTTTGTTAATGTAATTAAATTTATTTTACTTATATTTACTTATTGTAATGTTATACTCTTTATCAACCAGCTGATTTGTCCCAAAAAGTTTTCGTTAAATCAGCTATGCATGATTTAATGTTTGATTCTTTCAATGAAATATTTTTAAATATTAAATGGTTTTAATATTAAAGACTTATTCATTCTTTTAATAGTATTTATATTAAATGTATTTGTTTTGTAACTTTCTTAATGAAAATCTGCAACACTCTATTTAAAACCTAATTGCACATCTTATTGCATTGTGTATTTTTCAAAAATGTAATTCTACTATAATAAGCTATACAGATAATATTGAGAATACTTCTTTAGTTTGCAGCAGTGGGGAAAAAATCATGCAGTTAAATATTTAAGACAATTTAAAGGTTTGGAATTTCTTTGCTACTATAAAAAGTATTTCTGAAAATTACGCAACAAAAATTAAGCTCAAATCTTGTTTAATTAACATATATCAAACTTTTGTTTTAAAAAGTTCATCCCTGCATGCAAAATTATATTTATATTAAATTTTATAGCTTTAGGACAAATATTCAGCTCCATGGAGCATCAACAGATAGACATTATCTTTTATTATTGATAGATATTGGTATATATAATTTCACACATTGAGAGTTTGGAAGAATATGCCTTTTAAAAAATTAATATGGAATTAGGAATAGTTTTAAAAATAGGATTTTACTTTTAATAAAGATGTAAATTATTGAGATGTTATTTGATTCTTTTCAGAACCACATGCTTGAAAGTAAAATTGATTCTCTACTATGGTTAACTAGATTGGGCACAATAATGTTTACTATTTTCTCGATGATACCATTATTTGGGTAAGTTGATTTTTAATTCTTTTATTTTTTTAAAAAGAAATAAGATAAACTATTTATCAGAATTTGTAGTATTTACAGAATCTGTGTATGTGTAATGATTGTTTTATTTATTGCCTTTTTATCAAATTTTATATGATCTAAATTGTATTTTACATATTTGACCAATACTAATAAAAATCCCTTATTTTTTTTAAAAAAGTGCATGATTTTTTTTTTTTGTCAAATACTTCTTAAAAAAATATGGATTCATTTGAAAAGAGGTTTGCTAAAAATTAGGTGGAGGGGTGATACCAATATAATAAATTATATTTAGAAACTAAATCTTGAAAAGATGTAATTTAGCCAAATAACTTCACTATTAGTCTTTATAACCATTAATATTTTATAACTTTTGAAATCTAAATTTAGTTAGAAATCTTAAATTTCAAATTGTTGCATTAGATAAATAGCCTTGTATTTTAATGTTTTCCCATCTTGTTGAAACCAGGTATAGATTATTGAAACAATCTGTTATTAGTACTGTACTTAACATAATAATCGATTGCTATTAATCTATTAAGTAGAGTTGATGTCTTTATATTACTGAAAAGCAGTTTTTCACCTAATGTGATTTATACTTTAAATGCTTAACTTTTAGATGTTATCATAATTCAAAACTGTCAAAAGAAAACAGGGATGCTGAGTGATGCTTTACTTATTTGATAGATTTTATTTGGGCTAATTTTTTAAATGCATGTTTTAATTTTATTTTTTGTGTTTTCTATAAGTTCTGATGTAAGATTTATTTTTTAGTATAAATCCTTATACAAGTTATCAACGAGCTCTTATGAGTAGTGCAGCTACGAGCGCCCTTCGTTTACATCAAAGGATGCCACGAATACAATTTACTCGTGAATTTGGAGCCATGCTTTTGATGGAGGACTCATGCCACTACTTATTATATTCCATACTCTTTATAATTTCATCCCCTATTACTTGTATCCTTTCTAATGTTTGCAAAACTAGTACAACTTAAAGTAACTTCGAAGACATCTTCACGGAATTTATTCCTTGTGTTTAAAAGATTCTGTTTTTAATGTTCATAAATATATAATGTATATTATTTACTAAGGTAAAACTTTATATTATAAAACAAAGAAAAAGTTATTACTCTTGTTCATTTTTAAAGATTGAAAAAATCCTTATATTTGCTATATAGGAAAAGCTTAATATTATTAACCTGAAATGCTTAAAAATGTTAAAAATTTCTGCAGGATCTTAATAATAAATATGAAAGTAAATGATAATAATAAA
This sequence comes from Argiope trifasciata, assembly GCA_026543055.1. NCBI lineage: Eukaryota > Metazoa > Arthropoda > Arachnida > Araneae > Araneidae > Argiope > Argiope trifasciata. The sequence goes on from JAPMOQ010035884.1 coordinate 22,571, forward strand.
CAGGCATCTATAATTGTCACCATCAAGCATGCTCTAACTTTTGCTTTTTAGTTTGCTCTGGTCCTTAAAGACATTATGAGTCTTTACAAGGTTGTGTAAAATCACTGGTCATTGAAAAAAAAAAAAACTCCCCCCCCCCATTTTTTGCATAGATAATTTTATTTAATGTTGAACAGATTAATATTGTAACAAAAATTAAATGTTAAATATAGAAAAAAATTAATTTTTCCATTCCTCTCGACTTAAAAGGCAAATAAATGCGCGGTATTAAATTGGTTGAAGCTTTGAATATTTTGGCCTGTGAAGTTAGTAAACTATACATATGTGATTTAGAAGTTTTGTAGAATTAAAATAGTTTTGTTAATTGTTTTGTTGTATTAAAAAAATTTGATTTATTATTAAATTTTTTTGCACTTATTTTTTTTTGGGGGGGGGGGGAAAGAACTGACACTGTATTTTTTTCTTGATCTGTTGGTCTTAAGTATATTTTGGAGGTGAAATTTTTTTTAATGTCATTAATAAGACTTTGTCAAATGTAGTTTTCATTAACATCAATGAGTTTAGAATATGGTTATTATCTAGTTTAACATGTAAAACAATTGCTGTATAAAAATTTAATACTGCTCAAACTTAGAATTTGATTTTTTTAAAATTTACAATTCCAAATAGTTCATAAATTTATTTTTCTCATAAAGTTCTGTAATTTTTTTTCTTAACTATTATCAGTATCATTACTGCCTGTTTTTCTGTTTGCTGTTCTACATTCAGTACATTATAGTGTAGTCATCTTAAATGTAAGTGTACATATTGATACTTTTAAAATTAATTTCTTGTACAATAGAAAATTTGCTTAAATTGATTTTTATCCCATCAAAATTATCTTATATACTGAATTTTTTTCTCCTAAGTTCTTTTAGAGAATAGATATCTATTGTTCAATAAACTGAATATAAAAATATGGTTGCAGTTTGTAATAACTACTTTTCATAGATTTAATTGAGTTAATTTGTTTAGAATTTTTATACATTATCAACCATTGATTTTAAAGTAAGCTGTGAACTGTAAAACAATATATATTTTTTCTCAATATCTTGATGGAAACTTTACAAGCATTGAACTTTTTGCAGGTAAATGTCCAATTTTTAAAATACAATAGCTCTTTTCTTTAAAAGGAGGAAATATATATATATATATATATAAAGCTTAAAACTGAAATTGTTAGATTATTTTAAATACAGCTTTGTAGATTTTCCCAACACTTTCATTCCTTTTAAAAATAGAAAAGTTTTAAATCATTTCCTATTTTTTATTACATTTTACGTATTGTTGGAAAAATAGAGTTGAAACTTAAGCTGATGATAGAAAGAAAATGTTGAAGGAATTTATCAAATTTTGATAAATTTTTCTTCGCTTTAAATTTTTTTTAGCATTTAAATTTTTTGGCTCACTTTTTAAAAAAAGTTCTGAGATTTTGTAAGTCTGCTATTTCTTTCCTTCCTTTTTACTGATTGATAGGAACAAATAGTTTGAAAAACTCTGGATTTTGTCTCATTGGTTTTTACTTCTCTATTGCTTTGTCTTACAAATATTACAGTTTTTCTAAAACTGAATATCAAAATGGTTTTTTAATACATTTATTTATTCATGAATTTTCAACAGTATCAGCCATATTAATTGATAATAAACTAGTTCTTTAATATTAATCTATTGTTAGAAAATCGAGGGTGATGGATTGTATTAAGGATGATACATGATTCTCCATGATGCAAGTTTATCTAATTATGAACATATAATATAAAAATTTCTTTTTTTCCTTGTAAGGCTATGAAATTAAAATGAAATATCATTAAAATGTGAAAATAAGTTAGACATAATAATTTTAATATTTCTTTATTAAAAGTTGTCTTTTGAACTGCATATGCTTGTTATTATGAAATTTATAATAAATATTTGTTTATTTATTGTGATCCATTTAATTTAAATACATGAAGGGAAGTTAATATGTAATGAATATTGAAATTATTTCTGGTAAAATTAGTATTACATTTGAAAAATAAAAATTGAAAATTATAATTTTTATTCTAGAAATTGGGACAGTTAAATCTTGCTAGATCATTAGCAGCAACTGCAGAAACTCATCAGCGAAACATTCTTAAATTAGTGGCATTTACTGAAGTGTGTTTAATGCCAATCACGGTTATATGGCTTCTAAGGTAACAAAATTTTTGTAGTATTTCTTGTGATAATGATGAATATAAATATCATGTAGTGTAGTATTATTATATACATAGTATATTCATACATCTTGTAGACAAAAGCAATTTTTTTTTCTTGTTAAATACACTGATGGAAAAAAAAAATCCCAACACCAAGAAAAAATTATCGTACAGTAATGAAATTTTAGGAATATATTTGTCTAGGTAACATATTTAAATGATTAAAGTTTCAAGATCACAGGTAGAGCCATTGGTGAGAAGAGCCATTTCAAATGTGAAATGTTAGTAGATTAGTAACCGGTGTAACCACCAGAATTTTGAATGCAATCATGCAAACGTGCATGCATTGTGTCGTACAGGTGTCGGATATCAGTTTGTGGGATGGAGTTCCATGCCTGTTGCACTTGGGCGGTCAATGCTGGTTTTGGATGACGCTGGAGTTGTCGTTCAATGATGTCCCATACGTGCTCGATTGGAAAAAGATCTGGTGATCTAGCAGGCCAAGGCAACATGTCGACACTCTAGAGCATGTTGGGTTACAACAGCGGTATGAGGGCGAGCGTTATCCTGTTGGAAAACACCCCTTTTAATGCTGTACATGAATGGCAGCACAACAGGTTGTATCACTAGATTGACATACAAATTTGCAGTCAGGGTACATGGGATAACCACAAGAGTGCTCCTGCTGTCATACAAAATTGCTCCAAAAACCATAACTCCAGGAGTAGGCCCTATGTGTCAAGGCCGCAGACAGGTCACTAGCAGGCGTTCATCTGGCCTCCTTCTAACCAACAAACGGCTATCTCTGCGACCAAGGCAGAACTGGCTTTCTAAGAAAACACAACAGATCTCCACTCCGTCCTCCAATGAGCTCTAGCTTGACACCACTCACGTCGTAAACAGCAGTGGTTTGGAGTCAGTGGAATGCACTGTACAGGGCGTCTGGCTTGGAGCTTTCCTTGTAGTAATCGATTTGTAACAGTTCGTTGTGTCACTGTGGTGCCAACTGCAGCTCGAATTTCAGCTGCAGACACAGTACGATTAGCCACAGCCATATGCCGACTACGACAGTCTTCCCTCTCAGTAGTACCACGTGGCCGCCCGGAGCCTGGTCTTCTTGAGGCAGTACCTTCCCTTGACCACTGCCGCCAATACTCGTGCACAGTGGATACATTCCTGCCAAGTCTTTCAGCAATATCGCAGAAAGAAAACCCACCTTCTCGTAGCCCTACAACACAACCTCGTTCTAAGTCATTGAGCTGTTGATAATGGCTGCTTCGTCCTCTCAGAGGCATCCTTGACTAACATTAACCCACTACGTCAAATCTCAACTGTAAATAACGATCACGAACCTTACAGTGCTTATTTAAAGCAAACCTCATTTGCATGTTCATAGTGTCGCTACTAGCGCCACACTTACGCACGTAGCTCGAAATTTGAATAAATGTCATCTTTCAGATGTAAAAACATGCCTACCAAATTTCGTTTATCTAGCATAGCTCCTTCCTAATGTTGGGATTTTTTTTTCCATCAGTGTATTTAAAAACTAGTACTTGAAACATTGTGAAAATATTGAACTTATTCTTGTTCTTAGGGAATCTAAAAACACTAGCATTATAGTTTTGATGAAATAATGTATCCAGTTGTGTGATATAAAGAAAATTAAAGTATTATTTTATCTGGGGGGGGGGTGCTCTTTGTTTCCAGACAACTAGATACTTAAATTTTGCTTTAAATTAGAGATAAAATTTATTTGAAAGCAAATTTTATATGCTTTCAATGTTTTTGAGATATTTCCTTTTGCTTTCATGTATTCTTTTTTAAGACTGTAATGTGAATGTTTTTCTTTTTATGTTCTTGTAGTGGTAAAGGAAGTTTGCTGGCACCTTTTGCGTATTATCGTTTCTTGACATTCCGTTATGCATCCCGAAGGAATCCATACACTAGGTAGGCCTTTGTAGAACAATTTGTTACTTTTGTTTATTGTTCATATAAATATGAAGCTTAATAAAAATATGTATGTTGGATTTTGTTGATACTCACTAAAAACATTCAATTATACATTTATGCATTGATGTTTCACATTTACATTTAATAGTTATAATTGTTGTACAAAATTTAATTAAAAACTTTCTTTAAGTTTGATTCTCTTTCATGTTTTTGAATTTTGTTTTATGACCTTAATATTTCCATAAAATGTATAGTGTCACAAAATGCACTTAAGTTTAAAAACCATTTTTAAGAATTATATATATTTTTTGGGGAAAAAGGTCTTTAAAAAGTGCTTATTTTTCTTGAGAAATGTATAAAAATTCCTTACACTCAATATGAATTGAATAAACATTAAACTTCGCTTATTCTATTTACCAATAAATATTGAGAAAAAGGAAGAATGAGCTGAATTAATCAAAGTGTCCATATATGTTAAAACAATGTTAAATGATCTTGCCCTTTAAAAAAATAATAATAATGGACTCTCTTTGTATTGAAATGCTGGAATGATTATCTTGTAAGACCAGTATAAAATATGGGGTGTACCAAATTTGTTGTAACTCATTATTTATTAAAACTTATTTAAATTTTAGTACTTTAGATGGTGAAGAATTTTAATTGCTCCTGATAAATGCCTGCTTTACCATTTATGGATTTTTAAAGAGAGTACATATATTAATTATTCTTGACCAAAAATAAGAATAAAGCAAGATGTATTAGGTGCACAAAAGAGATATATTTAAAATGCTTTTCTAAAAATACACATGAAAGGTTTTAACACGTTCATTGCCACTACCCACGCTTGATATCAGGACCATTTATCTAATTAGATGACCCCTTCTTTGCTATCTTTTAACTGTAGTAGAGAAGGTGTCATCTAATAACATAGATGGTTTGATACAATTATATATTATTTGTAATGCACAAGTGCATCAGTGGCAGCGAATGTGTTAACAACAATTGCTTTCATTCTTATTATGGTGAAGCCCCTTTTATGTATAATTTAATCATCATTTCATCTATCCTTTTTGAGTTATCACTTGATCAATATACTGTAGGGGATCTGTATTTCATTAAATTTTATTTTATCATGATGTATAATTGGTTGCATTCAATGCAGTATATTGAAATTTTAATTTGTAGCTGAAGTTTTTTGATTGTCATAAATTCTCTTGTATTATACTTTTTAAATGTTGCCATCCCTTTGAAAATTCAGTTGAATTAATTTTTCTGAATTTAGGAGAGTATTTTTCAAAACTCTAAAATTAAATTTAAAACTTTTGAAAGATTTAATTCTTTGTAGAGTTCTGATTCAATTATTTTTAATGATTTTTATTGCTTATTTATATAATATTTTTTAGTTCCTCAGGGCAAACTATTATTTACATGTATAGTTTCTCTCTCTCTCTTATATGAGATAAAAACTATATAATGAGTCGTTCTGACTGACAGAGCAGACATACAGCCTAAATCTAGTTAGGAACAAGAAAATGTTTCTTGACTGTTAGAGATTAACTAAGGATGGATTTCGAAAAATTTTGAATAGAAGTTTAATTTAAAAATGAATGCAGATATTTTCATAACATCAAAGCATGTTATCCATAAATTTTTTTTAATACTTTCTTAAAGATTCTTTTTAAGCCTACTTTTCCCCAATATTCAATTTTCTTTGAACTGATGCATTTTTCTTTAACTTTAATAATTTTTTAATCATAAGATTAAACACAATTTAAAACATATGTTTATAATGTAATGAAATTCAAAGTTATGTCATTACTTCAATAAATCTGATTATATAATTTTACCTATATTAACATCATAATTAAAATTTTTTTTTTTTTTTTTTTAGTTAAAAAAAAACATTTAAAATTTTTATTTGTTGAATGCTACATTTTAAGGATATATGTTATATTGTTGAATAGATATACATTTACATTTGCTTCACTTTAACATACTTTTAAAAATGTCGCATACTTTTCATAAACTGACATTTTATCTAATATTCATGAAATTGAAAAGAGGCCACTTCTGCCATTATTTATATATATATATATATATGAATTAGTTCCCATTATTTATCAAAACATGAATTGGTAAATTGTTTTCATTTTTTAAACAAAATCAAGTTTTGTAATTTTTTTAAGTTTAAGAACAAATATTTCATTTTGCTTGTAGTTTAAAAAGTAACAAATGCAGAATTTAATAAATTTTAAGTGGGTAGATACTGCATTTGTTAAAGGGTGCATAAAAAGCACCCTTTATTTTTAAACTTCAGAAGTAATAAGCTGCAAGATGCATTCAAAAAAAATTTGTGACTTCCTAAATACAGTTGCTTTCTGCTGAATTTTAGAATTTAGTTAGAGCATGACATTATTCCAACATTAATTTTGAGGCAATGGAGCTAATGGTTATAATGATTGCTTTTTAAGAATGCTTTAGCTTTTTGCATTTTAATGTTAAAATAAAATTCCCTAGACTGCTAAATATGGTGAGTCTTGTGGAGGGAAAAAAAAAATTAAGTTCCCATCCCAGCTATAACAATCTTAATTTTTGGTGCATTTATGAAAGTCAATTATTACTCATTGACTAATTCATCACAAAATTCTTCATCGTGATGTCTATGAGATGAAAGTTTGATAGACTACTATATATGGAATGGAATTTTTATTTCAGATTCAAGAATCTCTAAAATATAAAGACTTGTATATCTTCTAATTAAAAATAAATTTTACTATTCATCTTTGACTTAAATGTAATTGATTTGCTACTTCCTCTTTTATTGTACCATGCTTCTACATCATAAAAGTAATATGCATATAACTTTTTTAATGCATGTAACATTTTTTAATAAAATTTGTTTAATGTAGATTAAGCATTGCTATGTGTGTGTGTTAAAGTTTTTTTTATTTATTTTTTGTTAAGGTGCCTTATTTTTAGTAGTTTATTGCTTTGCACCCTTAAATTTAGGAAGAGTAATTTCTTTTATGAATTATGGCTCATTTCACTTTATTTTTGCTGTGTCATGTTTCAGAGCTGCTTTATTCTTAATATTAATTATCTTTTAGTTAAAGTATTGCTTTTATGCTATATGCTATAGGCTTTGCCAGTGGTACTTTGGTTCTTTTAGATTTTCATCATTGAAATAATTTTCTGGTTGTAGTAATTCTTTTTATTAAAATGTTGGTTTGTTAATTGTGGTAGGTAATCATGTAAAAGATAATATTGATTATACATGAGATATTCATATTACACTTGTAACAACTCAACTCGCTACACTTGTAACAACTCAACTCGCTACACTTGTAACAACTCCTGATTCTTAAGTTTGAAGCTGTTGCTGTTTAATTTTTGAAGTATGTATAAAACCACGAATTTGATTTGCATTTATAAGTCATTCATTACAATCATGCTATTTCTGCAAAATATTTTAAAGTGCTAAATAAAGTAGATAATTTCCCTTCAGTTCAAACTTATATAATATTGCATCTTTTTATTTATGATAGTGAAAAGGATTAATATATAATATGTGTGTGTAGTAGCAAACTATCTTTAGGAGCAAAATTGTACAAGAGATAGTTTGCCCTTGAAGTTAAACGGAATTTATTTGCAATGGACCAGTAGATGGTTGAAAAAAAATTAATGAAAGGAAATCCCTCCCACTCCCATATAAGTTGTAACATCTAGATTAAAACATTTTACTGATGTACTGTGATGTTAACATTTTAGTTAACCCTCTATTCTTATTTAGACAAAACACTATTTCACAGAATTGTGGATGCAAGTGTCTTCAGAATCAAATTTTTATTATTTTAATTTTTTTTTGTGTAATAATTTTATATATCTCAAGGACTTGTTTTGTTCTTTCTATTTTCAATCTTATTTTACTTCTTGGTGTTCATGTTGTGCCACAATTTATTTCGTGACTCTTTGAAGGCATAACTCTTAGTTCTAAGGCAGGTATCATATCTATTCAACATTTTATTGGGATTTTTTTTTTTTTGAAATGTTACATCTTTTTTTAAATATTTGTGCCCATAACTTTGTTCTAAAATTAAAAAAAAAAAAAAAAAAAAAAAAACCCACTAATAGGGATTTTTTAAAATCTGCTTTCATTTTTTGAATTGACATGCTCAAACAAAATAAGACTAAGAGAGACAACATTTTTCTTGGAATTAAAAAAAGAAATACTCACCTTTTTACAAAATAAAGGACATGAATAGAGGTTAACTTTTTAAAATAGTAGATTTTTATTCTTTTGTTGAAAATATTGATAAACTATTACATGTAATAAATATTATGTATTTTTAGTTGCACAGAAATATTTTATGTGTGAAACATTTTTTAATATGTAATAAATAATGGAAATCCTATTTAAAGAATAAGGCAGTTTATATTTGATTATTATATAAATTATCTCCATCTGCATTCTATATTGTATTTATTTCTTTTATAAACTAATTGTATTTTAAAATGAAGTATAATTCAGTATTCAAGTAGCTATAAAATATTAAGATTAATTAAGGAAATCTTCATTTTTAGAAATGTGTTCCATGAAATGAGAATCGTTCTTGAAGCCTTTGCCAACACCCCTGGACGAAATGTGACAGTGAGAAATATGTGCTACAAAATTATCAACTATACATCCTATTTGGCACCACCCATACCAGCACAGCAGTAACAATTTTGTAAAAACCTCAACTTTGGTGACTGTATTTTTAATATGGTTTGTGTCAAATTTTATATCTATTTATGTGCTTTGATAAACATCTGGATCACTTGTTTTGTTTAGTTAGCACAATATTTAAAAGTTCTGTCATGTCATCGAATTAGGTATGATGATTTCATTATTGGAACATGTAATCACCTATGCACTGTGCATAATTCATATGCATTTAAATTTAATTTACAATGTACCATGAGTTTTATTTAAACAAGATGGATGGTTCTGTTTTAAGTATGTTACAAAAAAGAAACTATCAGTTATTTATTGTCATTTCTCCTTTCTTTTAATTTTTGTAACTGTGTATTAGATTGATTACATCTTTTGAATTATAAGATGGATTGCTTTAAATTTAATTTTTCAACACTGTGAAATGTGATTATGTCTAAAACAGTTAGAATTATCAGGAAATATTATTGGATGTGCTGTTTGTATGCTAAATAAAAATAATTATAAAGAATTTGTTTAGAATCTTTTTTTGTTATTCATACATTTTCTTATTTTTGTGGTAACTGAAATATATTTCTTTTAACTTGCATTATCATGCCTTTCTTCTATTAAATTTTAATTATCAAGTAAATATTAGTAGCATGTTTCTGAAAGGAAACCATTATAAATTCTGACATTTGTTTCTTTTATATAGTTTTTTTAAATATATTAATACTACTAATATTTCAAATTCATTTGTATAGCAAAATTGGAGTAGGGAATTCGTGTTTGGATAAATTTATTGTTTATTTTTATTCTTGGATAAAAGTACATTGAATAGTATAGTGAAATGATGTATTGTGGATAAAATCTATAAAATTCATAGGTTTTTATCCTTATTCTGCCCAAGTCAATCATTCTTTATAAAATGCCATGTAAGTTATTAGAACATTTTAATAATTTTTGTCTAATTACTGGCAACCAGCAATTTTTACAGTAAACTGGAATTCATAACTATTTTTTGAAAATTATTTTTTCCTTCAGTGAGTATTTCTGAGGTATTTAGTAACATTTCTTAAAAATTTTGTTACATAGAATCATGTTTCAAATAGTTTAGAATCTTATCTTTAATGATGAGCTATGCAATTTTCCATGTTTTGAGTGCTAGCAAATGGAGTTCTCTAGTGTTAAATAAGATGCAAAATATTAAGGGCTGCATATTAAAAAGCTATATTAATGCAGATTCATAATTTCAAGTGGAGCAACTATATAGTTTATCATGTGATTGTCATAATTTCAAGTGGAGCAACTAAATAGTTTATCATATGATTGCCATAGTCATATGGTAAATAATAGGATATTTTAATTTGTTTTACTGTGTTGTGCACTTTTTTCTCTTTATGGAGCACACACTAGAATACGTAATTGGTATACATAGGTTGAATTTGATCTAATTTTCCAAACAAAAGAGGGTGATGGTAAGTTCAAATCGACCATAAAAACAATATAACAGCCCTCTCCTATATTTTCCTTTTTACAGATTATGGGGCATTCAGTGACCATTTTATGAAGAAAAAAAAATCAATTTAAAAGAGTTTTTTTTAACAAACCTTCATGTAAGATGCATATTTAGAAATAGCAGAGTAAATTTTATGAAATGACTCTTTTTAACAGTAGGTATACTTGAATTAAAGATGAATTACAATCGTAGGAATCTTGGAAGTATAGAATCAAATTGCCATCAAAATATTTCATATTGAGTATCAATCACAAGTACCAATCTAGGTACAATATATTACATTTATGAAAACCTACTTTTATCAACCTTCAAATGATTTATTGCAGACTCATATCAATATTTCAGAATTGTCTTTTTGTTGCAATATAGCATTGAAATCAGTATTCATTAAAACTGAAAACTTGCCACTGTCAAGTCGCTTGCTCCCGATTTTATATCTTATCTGCCTTCAGCCTGCTGTTTTAGTTCAAGAAAAAACATTTTAAAATAAAATAAAGTAGCATTTTAATAAAGTTATTCATGCAATGGAAACTAATATCTCCATATCCAATAAAGCTCCTATTGATAATTTTGTATATATTTGTCTATTATACTTTCATTTGCAGACTTTTTGGTGAAGGACTACAATTATAAACAGAAGACTAAATTTCTTCTGAACTAGATTTCAAAAATGATTTATTGTTTGGTCTTATTAAGTTGATGGAATAAACAGTAGTTTGTGGTAAATTTGGTATATTTTAACTAAAATGGTATTTGAGGTATTACTTATTAAAGAATTTGGTAATGATTTAATTTTCCTTTCCACGAAGGTTTCAATGTTAGTAGTTTGGATTTAAATCCAGGTATTTTGATAAAAAGTGGCGTCTTCTTAAGGTTTTTTTGTGCTGTTTGTAAATGTGTGCTTATTTTACATTTAGATTTGTCAAAAACCTTTTAAATTTGGATTTTTTACTCAATATGTTAGATTATGTGAATATACTACCTAACTTTGCAAATGCTAAGAAATGAGCCATTGTTGTAATATTTTATGATGAGAAGATTGATGTAATGTTATATTATTCTTATCCTCTTTTGTTCCGCAAATTAAGTCAGACTCGCTCTATATATTATAAAGCAACATAAAATAACCAGAATCAAAAAGTTTAAATTGTGTTGGTCTTAATTTTTCTGCAAGAAAATATACAGAATGTCCTTTTCCACATCATTACAACCAACACTCTCTTGATGTGTTCTATGACTTCTTTAAAGTACTGCAAGTTTTAGTCCTTGCGGCCATTTAGATACAAATCAGAAAGGCAAGAAATTCATTTCATATTGCATGAGATTGCAAAGTGGGCACATTTTTAAAATGGCTTTGGTTTTTTTGCAAAAAGAGATTGGTTTGGTTAGATCAGAATTGATTTTAATTTAGTCAGTGAAAAGACTGCTTACAACTTTATTTTGTTTTCGTATGCTTTCTTTTTATACGCTTTTCTTTAAATCACTGCATTACTGATTTATTTAATGTTTGATTATCTAGCTTTCCTTTTGTTATTTCGACAACACTAAATGCATGAAAATTTTTTTTAAATTAAGCCACTTCTGCCTTCTTCCCTCATTCATTTTTTTAGGGAGTATTTTATAGTTAGTACTTTTTCCTAAATTCTATGGTAATATAAATTGATTAACTCTTAAACAGTATATTTAAAATGTGCAGCCAAATGATAATTATTAGGAAATAGAATCAGTATTCATTATAAAAACCTGCCTGTTGTGTCTAGAGAATTTAATTTTCAAAAAACAGTTGCTATCATTTTGAAAACATTTTTTTTCTCTCTATGTTGAGCAATAACTTTTGCGTGTTAAAACAATTCAGAAACAAAAGGTGTAGGTATCTGAGATTTCATATGTTAAAAGCTTCAACTTAATTGTGTGTTAGTATTAATAAATTTGAAATTAACCAATTAATATGCAACTATATACAATCAAGATTGTAAAATGTCAAATTTTGTTTTCCCACTAAAAATATTTTTCTTTTTATGTTTACCTTAGATTAATCCAAATTTAAGATTGTTAATTGAAAAACACATTTTAGGAATTATAAACTGATCTAACAGAAAAATTCTTAAGCACCCTAAAGAAATGTAGTTAATCTTATTTTAAACCAAGTCTCAACTTTTTTGTGTGTGCGTTTGCATATTTTTTAGAAAGGAAAAAAATTTATAGAATCTCATTTCTGTTTGAAAAAATTGGTTTTAGTTAATAACAAGTGAGGGTTGAGAATTTTGAGTTGATTTTCTTTAATTTACATATTTAAATAAAATCTTTTAAATACAAAAAAAAAAAAACTAAAAATGAGAAGTGAAGGGGATTACTTAAAATCTTCTGCAATCCTGTCTGAGATCATTCCTTAGTTATTGATATTAGCCTTTTATCAAACAATTTTTGATAATTCTTTGTCCAAGATTTCAAATTTTATCACACATTTATATTTGATTAAAAATCGTCTTTTAAAGTCAGTTATATGAATTTAAATGAATCATGCAGCTATAATACTTCGAAATTCTGGCAATTAAATGGATGAAAGTGTCTTTAGAAATGTTGTTTCTTTCATTTTGCACTGATATTATTTAAAATATTAGAAATGAGTGAATGATTACTTTATATGTAAAATATAAAAACTCTTTTCTAAATTCACCCGAGTTCAAAAAGCAAACAAACATTCAAAATAAAAAGTACACAAGATTTTCCCACAATCTGCAAGTAATAAAAGTTTAATAAATTATTAAAATAACATACATACAAACATACCATTGTTTTATAAATACAGTTAATATTTAGCTAATTAGCCCTATTGGAAAATAATTAGATTTTAAAGAATTCGTTGAAAATATGTGCTGTGACCATCTACATTTTTTAATATTTTTTTAAATAACTTTTTTTTCACTTATTATAGAAATAGTAATAAACCAAGTAACTAATTTAACACTAAAGTAATAAAGCTTTATTTTCTAAAAAATATGTTACAAATTAGCTGTTATTGCATTAGTATTGAAGAATGTCATGTAGGAATGCTTTAAAAAGTTAATCGATAGTCAAAAACAACAAAACTAAGAACTAACATTTTTTTAAAGAGTTTAAAAGAAATCTGTTGTAGCCTGGAAGCTTACATGGTATTATAATCAGTTGATTTCTAATGGGCATGATAAAAACAAATCGTCAGATCCACACAGCATATTAGATTAAAATAAGCAACTAGACAAACCATGCAAATTAAAACAGAAGTAATACTTGCCAAGCCGGTTTAGCGCGCAATATTTGAAGAGTCGATTTGGGCCTTTTTTGAAAAATCAATTTATGAAACAGTTAAATAATAATTAAAAAAAACCCCATAAAATTTGAAACACAGTGGTAGAAAATTCCTTGATTCCAATATCCTTCCTGCAATACTTAAAATCCTGAGAATCGATTTTTAAAAATAATTAAAACAGAAGCACATATTTCTAAATTGTTTTTACCACTATTTTACGTGAGTTTCAACCATGTAAGAGTAACGAGAACCATTAGTATAACTGCAGATTTACTAAAAACAAGGTCTTAATTAACTTATCACAAATTCAATTCTTCATATTAAACTTTGCAAAGATTTGGGCAAATTCAAGCCTAATATCTTTCCCTTTGATTAAATTATCAATCTCTGAGGACGATGCCAAAACACAATTATTGGACGCTAATTTTTCTTCTATTAATTCTTTATTATTTTCGTCAGTTATCCGTGTTGCATCTTCTATAACAACAGTAGCATACCCCAATTCTGAAGCATGCAAGGCCGTTGAAGACACACAGTGATCGTAAGCCAATCCACATACAAACACATGGGTCACATTCTTTTGTATTAGCAAATCGTTAAGCTCGGTTTTACCTAATTTCATATTATCGAAAAATGCAGAATAGCTATCTATTTTTGGATTTGTTCCTTTATATATAAAAATAGAATGGTCTGGCACTTTTAGATCTTGATGTAGTTCTGAACCCCATGTTCCTTCAATACAGTGCTTTGGCCACAGTTTTTGTTCCATTTTCGGTGGACCGTGAAACCAAACTGTATCGAATAGTTTTAGATCGTCAAAATTCTTTTTATTTTCATTGCTTAATTCATAAAGTTTAATGTTATCGAAAAATGACATGTGCTCTTCAGGATGATAGTCCAAAGAATAAACTAGAACATTGAATTGCATTTTTTCAATTAATTCATTAATTACTGGAACAACTTCATACCCATCTTGCTTTGCACTGCAATTTTTAAGTGCTAGAGAACCATCAATAAAATCGTTTTGAACGTCAATGACCAGAAGTGCTGTAACTGGATGTTTCAATGGCTTTAAAAGTTTTTTCCAGACATTCTCGAATTCATTTGCATCTATTTTGTTATCAGCGTTACTATCGAAAGAGACGAACAACTCATTTATTATGGATTCGTTCAGCGTATCGCCATTTTGGTTCAAAAGAGATGCGATCATTCGTTTGAAATCTTGTTCATCCAAATACTGCTTATCATTTTCGTCAAAGAAGCGAAAACATTCCAACTTAGTCGAATTCTCCGCGAAATCGAGCGAACGATCAAAAAACGCCATTTCCGCCGGCGTTGAGGTGCTCAGAACAATGCACTTTGCCGGAACAGGATAGAAGCCGGCGGAATATATCTGACCTTCAAAACCGGGTAACCTTGGCAACGAACCCGCCAACGACGCGCCAAATTCCCTCCCGCAGCATGAGGCAGGTATCCCTCCCCTGTTCTTAATTTTCTTCTTATGCAATATTCTCTTTTTAATCGTTTTATTTTATTTTAATTCTTTGAGTACTAAAAGAGGAAACATGCACTGCAATCTATTTTTGTAATGTCGCGATCTGTTATTATTTTAAGAGATTCATTGGGCTTTTAATGGATGTCTTCAGTTATGAGCAATTATCACAAAGCAATAAAATTTCTTGCATTTTTACGTTTCAAAAAACATTGAAATTTCGAATATGTAATTTCTTTCTTATGAGCTCACTTGACTTTAAAGTATCTTTATTAATCAGCGAAATAGTAAATAAGCTCATTATTTATAGATTATAAATCATGTAAATATCAAGTAAAAATGTATTATATAGAATTTTTAATATATGTCTTCTTTTAAGGTGATTTGAAAGCCAGTTTTTAAAAATAAAGTACGAACATTTGACGATTCTAAATATTTGTTTCTTGGTGAGGAATTAACTCTCTCACCAGAATTTTGGCCATTATAATGATTAAAATACATGTTAAATTACATAACTTACATTAATGTATATGTTAACATGAGAAAGACGTTCTGGTTAGATGGTTAAAGTTGCTTGAATGAAAAATGTATTATAAGGTAATTTTTTTCGTTCTTAGATTCATTTCAAATTACCATAAGTAGAATTTGGTGGATATAAAAGGAAAATTTGAGAAATAAAACCTTACATTTATGTGATATAAAATCACATTAATTAACCCTTTGGTTAGAATATGGCATTACAACCATTAATTTACATGTTAAAAAAATGGATATTTAGAGAATGTTTTTGTTGAACGGTAATCAAGTGTTAACATATCCAAATCGCACCACATTTTCCAAACTTCCATTTCATATTGACACGAGGTCGCGGTGTGGTGGTAAGGCCACAGTTTCGGAACCGGAGGGTTTCAGGTTCGAGACCTGATTCCAACGTCATATAAGCAGGTCTGGTGTACGTTACCCCCCCCCCCCCACGCCAACTTGATTTGAATGCTTGGAGAGCTTGAAGATAGCCAACTCAGATGTCATCCTCGTCATCTGACAACAGCTCAAAATTACAAGTTAGTCAAAATAGCCTTAGTGCTACTTTAATACAGGAAGTTAACTAAATTAAAGAGTCCACGTTGACCTGGTGGTAAGGCCTCTTGCTTCGGAACTGGTGGGTTGCAGGTTCGAGACCCAATTCCACTGAAGAACAGCCGTGTAAGCGAGTCTGGGGCACGTTAAATCCATCGGGGCCAAACGTCCTCCGTTGGTGTGGTGAGGAAGTTTGGAGAGGGGGAGCCATCTCAGGTGTAACCTCGTCATCTGACTGCGTTTCAAAATTACGAGGTCTGTCCTCAAATAGCCCTCGTGTTGCTTCAGAACGGGACGTTAATATAATTAAAGTAAAAAGCAACTAAATTAAATCAAACTAAACTTCACACCCACACATAAAAGAAAGTGCTGTGGCATAATGCCAAAGTTTTGGTTTCAAATCCAAAGCGTAGGTATTTGAACCTTAGGTATTAGGAATGCGGATCTTAGGTTCAAATACCTAAGATCCGCAGTGTACACAAAAGTGTGGAATATTGAATTGAAATGCCTTCCCATTGATGTGTTGAAGACAATTTGGAGAAAGAAGATGTGAACTAAAATGTTTTTACTACCACTAGATAACGCCAACATTATCCTTCCTCGTACTGCCTCAAGGCGGGATACTGACTAATTTAAATTACAACTGAAGTGATTATAATTCAAGTTTTATTATATTAACTAGCCGCCTTTGGCGACCAGCTGGTTCGCCATGAGTAAAGCGTTCTAAAATTTTCAATTAAATCACATATTCATTAGCCTTGAAGTAATTCCGGGCATTGACTGACCTTAAATTAATATTTTCTTTAAGATGATGGACGGAAAGTTCTAAAAGTACACCTTTTCCTAATAATATTCTTTACTTTTATAAATCAGTTTTAACCATCGGTTATGCTTCCTAAATATTAAAAAAAATTTCGATGATGTTGCCAAAATAATAAATATGTTTTTTTAAAGAAAGCGAGAAAAGAAAAAAAAGTATTTAATTAATGATACAGATATTGCAAGCGATTACATAAATATGCCATTAAGTCAGGATTTCAATGCATATCCTGTCTAAATTCCATCAGGTTTACCGTAAATAAAGAAGACTTGTTGAATAAATGATTTAGATATTGCAAATGATTGTAGACACCTTTGCTTTGCATTTATTTTTTAAAGAAAATATCACAATTTATATTTCTTTTATTTTATCCAGTCACGTGCTGAAAGTTGCATTTCTGTAGATTTATTTTGCGATGATAATTTTTTTTATTTGAACTTCCGGTTTTCTTTTATTTTATCCAGTCACGTGCTAAAAAAATATTGTTAAAATATTTCTTTAAAAATTCGTTAAAAATAGAAGCTTAAGTTATACATTAAAACACTGATATCCTTAGAAAGCTAATTTTTTAATCTTTAAATTGATGTAAAAATCATGTTTATGCGATCATACTTTCGGAAGTTATAGCGGAAAAACGTCGAAATTTCGGTTAAATTTTAATCAATTCAAATTCTAATTAAAAATTCGAAAAAAGGGCTCCGAGGTGCACATTCCGGACCTCCAAGGTATACATGTACCAAATTTGGTAGCTGTAGGTCCAACGGTCTGGCCTGTAGAGCGCCAACACTCACACACACACACACACACACACACACACACACACACACACACACACACACACACACACACACACACACACACATTGACCTTTATTATAAGTATAGAAGTCTCGTTTTAAATCAACACAATGACTATTTTGGGACGGACTTTGTAATTTTGAACCACAGTCAGATAACGAGAACTACACCTGAGCTGGCACTTCTAAACTTCCACGCCACACCAGCGGATGGATGTTTGACTTTAACGGATTTAACGCGTACCAACTCTGCTTACACAGCGGTTCTTCAGTGAATTCAAGTCTTGAATCTTAAACTCTTCGGTTTCGAAGCCGATATCTTACTACCAGGTTACCGCGGAGTGGATTATATTTCAAAAAACGAGATGAGCAATTTATTGAATTTATATATTTATTTTTTACTAAGCATATATTAAAATTATCAAAATTATTATATTCTTGATTCTCATATGTTTCCATTTTGCGTTCAATTTTGTCAGACAGCGAATCAAATATACAGTTTGAATCCTTTCCCATTTGAGTCTAAGGTTTGATCTAGATCAATAATTTAGGTGGGAAGACCAAGCGCTAAAATTCTTCGTTGTTACTTACTTATTACGTTTATGATCTAGTGTTTTTACATACACGCGAAAAGAACGAAACAACCGAGAATAAATTATATAATGGATTCGATCTATATTTTGATGCACACCTACAATTCCACTGATAAAATAATATGCGAATTTTCAATTGTCTAGCAGTGTGACTATGAGTTATTGGGTGGATGGACATCTTATTGACTAATTACAATAATAATCTAAAAACTATAAAGCAAATTTCATTTTTCAATCCTATTCAAAAGCAAATATTATGATACACGTTCCCCTTCCCGACGGCAAAAAGTTGGAAATTCTGAGGAATCTCCAATTCTTGGATGTAGTTTGCTCATTGGAAATCGTAAAAAAAAAAGTGAATCCATATTTAATTCCTTAAAATCTGGTAGAAAATAATAAATTCCACCATTTTATTTGTCCTTTGATTATTTGTTTTTACAATCATTTTTTAAAAAAAGATCTCGTAAATAAACAGTGATCTATATTATAATGTATTCAGCAATGATCTAATAAATATGTAAATTTAAAAAAATGATCTATATAAAATTTGTTTTTAACTAGATGAATTGTTTTCTTAAGAGGTAACCTTGACTAGAACTGATATGTTATGCATTCAGTTTCTATTAGAGCTTCAAATAAGTTAACCTATTACAATATACTTTTATTACAAAGTTTTTTGAAAGTAAATTTCCCAGTATTTAAAAACAACAATTTAACTATTGAAACTATTTATGTACAGTGAAACTCGCAGATAATCGAGTCGATAAACGAAAGAAAGACATAAATAATAGATCAAAAATAAAATTTGTATAAAAGTAAAAAAAAAAAAAAAAAAAAAAAAAACCTCACCTCCGAAACAAGTACGTTTGCACAATATGAGAGTTTATTATGACATTTGTATACCATCTATATAAATAAAAATGAATCCTTATCTGTATGACTCTTATGCCTTCCTAAATCGTTCATCCGATTGCGATGAAACTTGGTCAGCTTATTGTTTACATCTACGGGAAGGTTGTAAGCATATTACTATTATCTATACCAGCCATACTCAACCTTTTTTTTATAGGGGCCACAAACACGTTTCAGTCACGGTAGCCCGGGCCGCAAGTAAAAAATAATTAAGTGTATAAATGAAAAAGTAATATCAACCTAATGAATTATTTAGTTTAATGTAAAAAAGAACTTTTAACAAAGATGCTTACTTACTTATATGTATATCTAATGAGACTTTTGGAATTGAGAGCATTTTTTTTAAAACTTTATCAATATCTGGCTTGTTGTTGCATGCTACTCTTATATCATCCCAATGGGAATCTGTCAGTTTATTTCTATATACACTCTTTGTGTATTTCATCTTTGAAAAAGATGATTTGCAAACATACGTTGACCCAAAAAATGTTAGCAATATTTGGGCACATCTTTGCACGCTTTTATATTTTTGGGGAACAATGCTCCAAAATTCCACAGATTCCCTTTTTTCTTTGAAAATTACTTCCAGGTTGGTGTCATTTTTAAAATCAATAAATTCTTCAAACAACTCCGAGTAATTACAATTTAAAACTGAAGCCAACTCAGAAATAGTTGGTGTCTTTAAATGCCATGGATTTTCTACAAGTAACAAACAATTTTTTATTTTTCTGAGATCTTGAAACCTTTTTTGAAATTCGTTTAATAGTGCAGTTACAAAATTTGAAATTATGGAGCAGTTTTGTTCTGAAATGTTAATACCGTCCTCTCTGGTTTTTATAATAGTTGGAAAATTGTGCAGCTGTTTGTTCTGTATTTCATTATAATAAATACTTAGCTTTTCCTCAAATGCAAACACTTTATTTGCCATATTGGACACTATGTTATTTTCGCCTTGTAAACTCTGATTGAGATTGTTTAGTTTTTCCGTAATATCACATAGAAAACCTAAAAGACACCACCATTCATCGTTTTGTAATTCTGGGTACCCTTTATTATTTTGCTCTAAAAATAGGATTATTTCATGGCGTAATGAAAAAAACCTTTCCAAAACCTTTCCTCTACTAAGCCATCGCACCAAGGTATGCAAAAGAACGTCGCTGTGCTCACTTCCCAGTTCTTCAAGAAGGGTTTTAAATTTTCTGTGGTTCAGTTCTTTGCTCGTATATAATTGACAATATTGATAACTGTTTTCATTACAGCTTCTATTTCTGGTTGTACAGCACGGGCCGCCAAGTTTTCTTGATTGATAATACAATGGAATGTTATTAAATTGCTGCAATTATATTTTTTCTTAAATAATGAAATGAAGCCATTTTCGGATCCAGTCATTGAAGGACAACCATCTGTATACAAACACACGATTTTTTGCACATCAATTTCATGATGTTCTAAAAAATTACAAATAGTATCAAGGTAATCCGTGCCTCGGGTTTGACCTTACATTGGCAGTAATTTAAAAAAGTTTTCATGAATTTCATTGTTTTCTGTACAATATCTAGCAAACACCGAGCACTGCGATGTTGCTGAAATATCGGTGCTGGCATCAAATGCTAAACTGAAAAACTTGCATCTTCTTAGGTTTTTTAATATATCATCGGAAATAAATTTAGAAATGTCTTCAATACGCCTGGTGCAGGTTGAATCCGAAAGCTGTATTTTTTTTACATCAGATACTATTTGTTTTTTGTTACTGTATTTATCAAAAAGTATATTAGCAGCACTAATAAAGCATTCCTTTACAATTTCCGCATCGGTAAATGGTTTCATATGCTTACCAAGAATGTAAGAAATTTCATATGATGCTTTTGTTACCGCCGAGTCTTGTGATAATGCCGTGAACATAACATTTTGTTGCTCATGCAATGATCTCTTAAAAAAACTCAATTTCTCATTTCTCAAAGACGATCTGGGAGGAAACGTTTCGTCGAAATCTTTATGTTTTGAAGTGAAATGACGAGAAGTATTGTATTTCTTCAATATGATACTTTCCCTACATATCAAACAAGTAGCTGCGTTGTTTTTATTTGGCACAACAAAATAATCATATTTGATAACAAAATAATTGAAACAATCTATTTTCACTTGATATTTTTCTTTTATACTTCGACGACACTCCTGACATTATTTTGAAAATAATAGGTATACTTAATTTACATAACAAAACTATTATTTGGCAGAGGACACGAGTACGTACACAAATTTAGTTTAATAATTTAGATTAAATTTATAACAAGTTTAGTTTCGATCGACAATCAAAGCGACACGCACTTAGGTCCATGGATCTTACGGTCTGGCCACGCGCAAACACGAGCGGCGGGGCGACTTGCCAATTAGTAAAACACACGTCTCATTACACATGACAAGCAATGTTTAGCTTCGCAAGTCGCCCCGCCGTCCGCGTTTGCGCGTGACAAGACCTTTAAGGGGATTCCCGACGCCGCGTATTTCGTATCGTTTGCGCAACCATAGATTACAGACCTTTAAGGGGATTCCCGCGCCGCGTATTCCGTATCGTTTGCGCAACCATAGATTAGGATAGTTTGCGTTTCCAATTTAAGCAAATTATTGATATCGCTCACATTCCCATACTTCCCGTTCAATTACCAACTCTTTGAAGGGCGCGAAATTTGAAGTTGTTTACAAATAAGTTGTAACTACCTAGTTTAATAATTGGGCCAACCAAAAAGCCTCCGCGGGCCGCATGCGGCCCGAGGGCCGCAGGTTGAGTATAGCGGATCTATACTTATAATAAAGCTCGATGTGTCTGTGCGTGTGTGTGGGTGTGTGTTGGCGCTCTACAGGTCAGACCGTTGGACCTACAGCTACCAAATTTGGTACATGTAAACCTTGGAGGCTGGGAATGTGCACCTCGGAGCCCTTTTTTCGAATTTTTAATTAGAATTTGAATTAATTAAAATTTAAGCGAAATTTCGACGTTTTTCCGCTATAATTTCCGAAAATATTATTGCCCAAACATGATTTTTATATCCATTTAAAGATAAAAAAAATTAGCTTTCTAACGGTATCAGATTTTTTAATTTATAACGTAAGCTTCTATTTTTAACGAATTTTTAAAGAAATATTTTAACCATGTTTTTAGCACGTGACTGGGTAAAATAAAAGAATGCCGGAAGTTCGAATAAAAAAAACTATCATCACAAAATAAATCTAAAGAAATGATACTTTTAGCACGTGACTGGATAAAATTAAAAAAAAAAAGTGATATTTTCGAAAAAAATAAATGCAACGCAAAGGTTTCTATAATCTTTTGTAACTTCTAAATCATTTTATTCAACAAATCTTCTTTATTTATGGTAAACCTGATTGAATTTAGACAGGATATGCATTGAAATCCCGACTTAATGGCATATTTCTATAATCGTTTACAATATCTGTTTCATTAATGCAATAATTTTTTTTTCTTTTTCGCTTTCTTTAAAAAAACATATTTAATATTTTGGCAGCATCACGGAAAAAAACATTTTTAATTTCAGGCCAATCAATACCCGGAATTACTTCAAGGCTAATGAATATGTGACTTAATTGAAAATTTTAGAACGCATTACTCATGGCGAACCAGCTGGTCGCCAAAGGCGGCTAGTCTAAAATAAAAAATAATAATTCGGATCTCAACCGCATCTATTTACCAAGGATAAATCTCCAAACAGCTCGCCGAGGAGACACAAGATTCAGTAAAAATGCTAAATCCAAGTTAAAGGTTAATATTGCCTAGTTATTGAGCACACATATCATGCAAGTCATTCTCAGAGGTGACAACTTTATGACAGATTATGCGAGAAAATTTTGGGGAGACCAGCCCTGGGAGTTTTAAATTTTAATTAAATGTTAGCGTTTTTCGTAGTAACTTACAAAAATATTATATTCAATAAATTTTGCACTATCTTAATTTCCAAAAAAACTCCTTTTTCAACTATGTTAACGATTTTATAGTATAAATATATTTTCTGTGTTTAAAGAATTTTGTAAGAAAATATTTTAATTATATTTTCTAAAATTAAATTTGAGAATTCTGAACGAATATTAAACGAATCAAGAGATACAATAAATAGTTTCTTTCATTACCATTCTGAAAGAACACCAGTTTTACAATTCTAAAAGAATACACAAATCTAATATATAAAAAAAGGTTATTTGTTCGTATTTTATGTACTGTTGTACCGATCATCCTATTTCGATAAAACATTGCCAAATGATTGATTGATTGCACTTAATATTATTTCTTTTGGCTGCAGCAACGCACCAGGTACCAGCTAGTTAAACATAAATAAGAAAGTCAAACTCGGAACATTTACTGTATAGTCTTGTAACCGACATAAATCATGTGGTAGTAGAGGTACTGAGTATTACATTTTACTTTGGACACATGTCAATGTTGAAAGAAATTTCGAAGGCCATTTTTTCTGTTCACATTTATACAATAAAGCAAAAAAGAAAAAAATACAATTCTCTTTCCTGTTTTCCCCCCACTCGAATTGTTCGTATGACTACAAAGTTTTAGGAACAGAATTGTCATGGCATTGAAACACGGACAAGAGAACAGAGAAGGACGAAATGACCATCTGTCTCTAAATGACGCGGTGGCTACCAGTTATATATTTTTTTTCACTTATTACTGAAAATTGGCGAAGAAAGTCCTTTTTCTTTTATTTTATTTTAGAATGAATTCTGATGAACAGGCAATATCTTACACATTATTTTGTTAGTATAACTTTTAATATAAACTTTATTACATTCTCCTTCTAGTTAAAAAGGTGTATATATATATATATACAGTCGATTCCGGTTAATCGGACCACATCGGGACGCGATCATTTTGGTCCTAATAACCGGCTGGTCCGATTACACGAACATGCCCTATGTTACAAGACGAGACGTTCTATACATAATATATTAAAATGTCATTATGACCTTTATTGTGCGGTACACGCGTATGGCAAATATACAAACAAGAACTACTGTTGCTTATGAACTTTATTCATTGAAAAATAAATTTACAAACAAATTCTTCGAAACGATCCACATGATACGCAGCATGCGAAGCACATTAAAAAAAAGTTCTTATTAAATTCAAGTCGACGTTTGAAGAACTTACTACCGAACTGCCCGTTCTAAGAAACAAAGAGCTTGCTCACCTCCCACTGGTTCTTTTCCCTTTCGGACTTCCTGCTGTACACAGGCATCTTGTGGCTTCTTTTTCATCTTCCCTCCCACGTTCTTTGGTCCGTTTAAACGGAATTTTGGTTCAAATAAGCGAATAATATTAGGCTTATGTACATAGATTTGTTTCGGTTCTTTGAGATTCGGTCCGAATAAGCGGCTGGTCCGATTATCCGGTGGTCCAATTAACCGGATTCGACTGTATATATATATATATATATGTGCATGTGTGTGTGTAATGGTATCTTTAAATAAAAATTAAATACTAATTTCCTAATTTTTATCTTAATTTAGCTAATATTAACTTCATTCTAAAAAGTTCTCTTCTTTTCTGATCCAAATTCACCTTTTTTTTTTTGTTTAATTAAGGTTATAAAAGCTTTGTGAGCTGAACGGTCTGTCGTGCTGAAATCAGCGGTTCGTTGATCTAAACAAATTCTTTTAAAGAATCCCTAATATTCCCTTACCTAAATCTACACGAGTAAGGAAATCCCTATCAAAATGTCGCAGTACATAATTACAGGGATAAATATTTCATTCGCTCGTTTCTCTCTTGTGTTGTGATGTAGAGATTGAAGTGCCTCGTCGTTTCTTGCTTGTATATAAATTATACCTCCCGGGATGGAATAAAGCAAAATTTTAAAATTACAAAAGTGTTCTCTCTCTTCATTCACGACTCGGTTTTTAAAATATGTGTTTACATTATATATATTCACATCGACTACGTCCTCTGTTCATCCCTCTTTATTCTATATGAATTTATAAACCTCCGATTTGAAAGAAATGGCGTATTTATGTCACAGTTTGCTATTATTAATATTATAAATTCTTCCCAGACATAACTTTGTTAAATGGATTGTTTAATGCTTTTGATTATGCTTCAAATGCTTTTTGCCTATTTGATTCTGGAATGCAGAGTGTATCTTGCGAGTAAAAAGACTACATAATATTACTCAGAGCTTTAGACAGCGTTGTTAGATAACACTTGCTCTGCCTTTCATTATTTGATTGTGTCGTCATTAGACTATTTTTTTTCCTTTGACTGTGACTATTTTTTCTGATGTCCATATTTTTAAAAATTAATACCCTAAAAGTTTTATTGATTATTTATTCTACTGGAAAATAAAACAATTTATTTTTTTTATGAATTAAAAAAATTATTGGTGGTATGGATATTTTACTTTATTGAAATTATCAATTAATATTTAAATCAGAGTTTTTTTTTCACTATTTAGAGCTAGTTAATATTTCCCACAAAAGCCCTATTTTAACTCAAATACTTTTCATTTTCAATTAAAACTAATCATCATCAACAGCAATAATAATGGGGGGAAAAAGTCGTGGTTGTGATTTCCTTATTCACTTTCACAAAAATGTCACTTAAAACGTGTTGTCAAATATTATCAGGCCTTTCTATTAAAACAAACAAAATGTGTTAATTGGTAATAGTAGAAATATTTTATTAAGTATCCAAAACTGCATTAAGTTTATACTGAATGTCATAAACTATTTTATGACATGCAGTAGAAACTTAACGCGAATATCATGAACTATTTTTTCAAATCACTTTATTCATTTAGTTTCACCAGAGTATTGCTTATTTAATGTCAGTTTTGTAGTGTCTCTTACTTTCTCTATTTTCCCATTAAAAAGTTTTTAATTATAGTCTGATAACTTGAACACAAATAAATGTATTAAACACTTTATCGAATCGAAGAAATAAATCAATATTCTAGTTTTAAACGTACGCTTATTACACTCATTCAACGGAAATAACAAGCATGTTAAAATTATCATTGTAAATATAGACCTTTTTTAATGAAATGTTTTAACGTAATGAAGAAATCAAATATGTATTTAGAAAAGACACTTTTCATTTGACCAATCCGAACCAAAATTTAATACTTATTCACAGCTTTGGCATAAAAATAGCCGAATGAATCGTCTTTGCTATATCAAAATTTTGTATGTAAGTAACCACATTAAATCATATGAAATTTTGATGTAACAGGTGGTATTCCTAGTGACATATGACATTTTATTTCTGATTTACATCTTGAGTTTTATCAGTTGGTCACTAAATAGAAGAAAAATCTATCTATATATATATATATTTAAAAAAAATCGATTTTCTGATTATGTTTTCGAAAAATATTGATATATCGAAATCATTACCATGCATAATAGTTCACGAAAAACTGCGATACAAAAAAATCCATATCCACAAATTAATTTGAGTTTTCGATTTCGTTTTGATTATCGGTTAGTGTTTATTTTTTGTTACCCTTCATTCTTTTTCACTTTCACAGAATTTTTGTTAATATTTCTATAAATGCTGTTCTATTCTAATATATAAAAGTAGTTTTCAAGCAAGTCATTTTAGAACTATATGTTTTCTATTCTCTAGCTTAATGAAATCATTATAGAAAATAGTTAATCGTTCTTTGTTTCATCACTAAATATTCATCTTCAGAAATAAAAGCAAAAAGGATTAATTCAAATTAAATTTATAATTTTATTCGCTGATCGAATTTTTACACTCGAGTGTATTAACAAAAAATAAAAAAGAAATTCTGTTATACTTACGTTTTTGGAAGCGATACACGATAAATTGCGATTCAATAAATCGCTCTTCATAATTCTGACGTTTTCGTTTTGGTTATCGTTTAGTATTTATTTTTGTTGACTTTCATACAGAATTATTGTTAAAATTTCTATAAATACTTTCATATCCGAATACATAAAAATACTTGTTTTAGAAGAAGCGTTATAATTTGTAATATGCAGACATTACTTTGGCATTGACACACTTTATTAAAGGAATTTTAACAATGATTTTCTAACTATTGTTATTCTAAAAAAAACAAAGAATTTTATTACATAAATTGAGATTTCCTTTTATTTGGAGTCGGTCTTATCAATCAATATATTAAAGGGATGCTATTTATAATTATAATAAATTAAGATGTCACGATATATCGAAAAATATCGACATGTGTTGGACGATATATCGCGACAATGAAGTTCCGTCATGAAGCTACTTATCACATGCGAGAATAGATTGTATTTTACATATTCAAATGTTTTAAATTAACCTTTTTTTGGTAAATTTGATCTACTATATTTTGATGTAATATTGGTCAAATGTCATCAAACAAGCTGGCTGCCATACTCATATAGGTGAAGTGTTCAGATAATTTTGGAAGTGGTGTTTCAACTTTGTCATGGATCAAAAAATAGTAATACAAACTAGACTAAATGGTAAAATAATACTTTATTTTCAAACACAATATTGAAAAGTGAATTGAATGAAAACAGTTTAAATTTGCTTTGGTTAAACCAGATTATAATACACCATTATATATTCAAAAATATTTTACACTTCAAACACAATTATTTATATGCGATGCGAAATAACTATGTTCACAACTTCTGTTACCGTACCAAAAGCAATTAAACTAAATGTTTCGCTAGATTTGATATTAAATAATTACAGACTGCATAAAAACATATAAAATTCTTGCAATACTTGTTGATACATAACAGTGCAAACGACACCTATTAATGACATTATATTACACTAAATTATAAAATACAAAGAAAATTTATTTAGCGAACTTATATTTAAATTTTAAAGAAAATAAAATCATTATTTGAACAAATTGCAGAAGTGATTAGATTTAATGATTAACATCTATCAAAGAATATTTTTTTAGACATTGAAATATTTTTTTAAAAATCGTTTTCAGTATAAAAACGGAATAAAAACAAACAAACAAATGAAATGAAAGAATAATATTAGATAATCTATTTCTGAAAAGAAAAATATAAGATGTATAATAATTTTAATATATGGAGACTAGAAAAAAAGAAATAAAATTCATTTCAAATTCAGAACAGCATTAAAAAATTGTGTTCAAATTTTTCGAATAAAGAATCGAACATTCCATATTTTAATAGTTGAATTTATAAATATTGATATAAATAGAACGATTGAATTCTATATATTTATTTCATTTGTCTGATGACTAGAATAATCACAATTTTTCGTATAAATTTGTTTAAATCTTTGGTTTTTCGATATGAAATTAATAATCTTTATATACATTCTTTATTACAGCAATTATTTTTACAACTGTTAAATGCAAGATGTAAAATTAAATTACTTTAAAGGTAATTTTATGTATTCACTACAACAGGTCAAAATAAACAACTAATTGTTGCATGTTTATATTTGAATGAGCTAGAGTAATTTTTTCTCCTGTGAGTTAGTTTAATAGTATTTTAATTAGTTTCATTAAAGGTTAGCTTAAATAAACACCAAAAAATATCTATTTGAAAAATTAATCAGAAAAATAAAAAAAATTATTAAATTTAAAACTTTAAAACTATGAATTTTTATAATTGATATTATTTAAGCACTCTAGATTTTTAGAAATGATTAGCTAAATTTGCTGGATGGACTTTTCTTATAATAGAATTCAATAAATATTTTTTTTCTAATTAAGTTAAAAAATGTTTTGGAATTGCAGCTCTTATGGAAAACAGTTGCAAATACACTTATAAAAAAAGAAAACCACTTTCAAAATTTCTTTTACTTTTATTATGTAATTCAGACTTAATTTATTTCCTGAGATTTTTAATATGTTTGATATGTATTTAATATTGTAAAATAATAATTCAGAGATAATTATATATAAATGTATAAAACTTTGTATTTTATCCTTTTTTTGTTTTTGGAAAATATTTTAAATTAAAATGTTGAAAAAGAATTTTGAACAAGAAACTATAACATAAAATGGTGTTTTTGTTGCGAAAACTTTCTTAGTTACTCAACAAAATAAATATTTAATTGCAATAGAAAAAAAATAAACACTAAAAATTAATTATTTTATAGAAAAGTTAAAATTAAGTACAATATATTTGAAACTTAATTTCCACACGCATTATACATTCATGTAAGAAAACCGAGGAATGAAATGATCATAATAAACTGAAGTAAACAAAGTAAAAAAAATGATTGCATTTGCATATAAATACCCAAATTAAAATATTCCTTGTGCATCCACAAAAAATTATAATCTACGGAGGAAATATTTATGTCTTTTCCATTTAAAGCATGCACAATTAGGATAAAAAAAAATTATAATCGAGCTACATAGGTTCTAGTTTCACTTTATTATAAGAACAGAAATAACTTTCTTGTGGCATTTTTGTTTTCAGTACCGAAATGTTTCCGATCTTCACAGAACAAAAATGCTCACCTCTTGGCGTTCCTTTTATAAATTCGTTTATTGGCGTCAAACTTCGCTGATTAATCCTTTTATCCAAGATACGTTCATAAGTAATCATCGTTTGAAAACTTATACCCAACACCCGATGACTTTTACCATTTCTTTTTAGTTGTACTTGGCATTTTTCTTGCCATTTAGAAACTTCTGCGAATTTTTTCGCCAGCTGTTGGCGATATTTCCAATCGATTGTCGCCAGTTGGTTATTTCAAGAAATTCTGTTTATCACTTGCCTTTTTCAAATCTGGCATCAACTGATTGTTGACTTTCGAAGATGGAATCCAGATTGGGTATCGTTTTCAATTGATCATTAATTAATCGCTATTTTTAAGAATAGCCTGTCAAATCAAAGCCTTCTTATAAAATGCGTGGTCATTTTGGCGTCACTTCTAATCTTTAATGAAAACTCAAACTGGTTCGCAAACATAATTCTTTGTAGTGAACTCACTTCAATACAGTCTGATCAGTCTTCATTTACACTGTACCTTTGACTTCGATAAATTATAGTATGTGGAAAGCTGACTCAATCGAGTCATATTATGTAGAAACTTTAGTTATATATTTCATATATATATATATTTATTCATATGTATATAGTTTGCAGACAAGCGATTCCAAGCAAAACTGCCAGTCTATATGTTACAATTCGCCCATCCAGAAATCATTGTTGCAGAAGTGCTCACAACCATGCAAGGTGGTGGGCCACAGTTCCTGGTGCACTCTCACTTTGAGGGGTGGTGTCCCTTTGTGGGGGTGGGAATCCTCGTTTAATTTTCGTATTGGTTTTTAGAAACCTTGAAAATCCTCATGAAAAGCTTTACAGGCGCAACAGTCCACAAGATGGCGCTATAATAAAGCGGCCAGAAAAGTACTCACGAACAGAGTTTGTAACAGGCAGCCAATCGTACTTCCTCTGTTTATAACTATGAAAGAAAAAAATATATTACAATGTGTGTTAATAATAAAAATGTCTTAAAAAATTTCAAACAATACATAATAAATAACAATACAGAGGACAAATTAGTATAAAATTTTGATACATGGATGAAGTAAATAAAAAAAAGCATTTTCCTTTTAACATTTAGCTTTCGAATTTAATTACAGAATTAGCCCAGTAGGCGAATTTGCTGATATTTTATTTAGGATAAGGTGCTGTTGTATTAAATATATACGTTTTATATCAGGTACTCAAAAGTATCAAATATTAGAAACTGGCGCAAATTTAGAGTATTATATATTCGATATCAATTTTTAGATTTGATTGAAACCGATTGGCGATTTCCCAAATTTTATTCATTTTTTATCGGTGATGTCATATTATTTAACCAAGGTATTAAATCGATATAGCTTAAGTAAGAGCAGATATTGTGAGTATGAGTGATATTTTTAACTCTATATATTATTAGCCGCTACTACCCTTTGGCTCATGTTTTAAATCGAGGGGCACTTTAAATACGAGGATGAGATACTTTTGGAATGGTGATTGGTTCCTACCATCCTAGTGGGTACACAAATGGTGCGGAGATCTCATTAAAGCCTTATCACACGGTAAATTATCGTCCACACTTTTCGTCAGCAATTTTCCGTTTCTACCCTCAAGAACTGGTCAAGCAAGTTTTTCGTCATCGACAACTTTTTCTAACCAGTTTGAAAATGCTGACGATAGTGACGAAAATATTGTCCCCAAATGAAATTTAACCAATCATGTAAAACTTTAAAGTGACATCTTTTTCGTTGTCGTTTGCTGACGAAAAGTGTGGAAGATATTTTACTTTTACTTCTGCCGCAGCAAACCGTAAATTACAGTCACAAATATCACATAGAAAGTATGCTTAGTTTTAAAGTTTTTAATTAAATTTATAAAATTATTACATGAATATAAAATTTTACAATTGCTTTTTGGATGCCAAGACAAGCTAACTAAAAGCCTTATCACACGGTGAAATTTCGTCAGCACTTTTTCGTTTCTACCTTCAAAAACCGGTCAAGCAAGTTTCATATCTGACAACTTTTTCTAACCAGCTAGAAAATGCCGTCGGAAATATTGTCCGCAAACGAAATTCAACCAATCATGTGAAACTTTAAAATGACGTCACTTTCGTTGTCATTTGCTGACGGAAAGTGCCGACGATATTTTGCCGTGTGATAAGGCCTTAATGATAAAAAAAAGATCGAATGCCAAAATCGAAATAAATATCTTAGCACTTCAGTAGGTACATTTTCTGAAAGAGTTGCCCATGCTGCCATCTATGGACAAAAATTAGAAACAAGAGAACACAAAGAAGCTTTCCTTCAATACCTGCTCCCGTGTTTTCTGAGATGTGTAATCCAGAACTCTGTTGACTGCTTCCGACCAGTGTCTCCTCGCTGCTCATGTTAATCACCTTGGACAGGGTGGCGGTGCACTTGAGGCGCATCTCGTCCCTCAGGAAGTGGTCAGTGCGCACTGCGAAACGGAGTCCCAGGATGGAAGTCACTTGGCCGTCAGGATACCGTATCGGTTTGTATCGCACCAGAAATTCGGCTCGCACCTGAAGACACAAAGGATTTATTATGCTTAGAAGAAGAGTTTATCATTATAAATGCATTTCAATTAAATTATCTCAGTTAAAAATGAGGAAGTAAGTAGATTGAAATAACGGGAACGGTTTCCCTAAAGCTTTCTCGCATAATCTCTGATAAACTTGTTAACCTGGAGAATGCTTTAAATTTATCGGTTTGTATCGCACCAAGAATTCAGCTCGCACCTGAAGACACAAAGAGTTTATTGTGTTTAGAAGGAGAGTTTGTCAATATAAATGCATTACAATTAGATTATCTCAGTTAAAAATGAGGAAGTAACTAGATTGAAACAACGAGAGTGGTCTTCCCAAAGCTTTCTCGCATAATCTCTAATAAACTTGTCACGCCAGAGAACGCTGTACATGACATTGGTGTACCGTAGTTTAGAAGTAATAAAGGCCAAGATAGCCTGGTTATTAAGACGTTGGACTCGTGTCCGTTAGGTTACGAGTTCGAATCTGCCAGCCGAAGATTCCCCGTGTGTGATTGTGACTAAGGCAGGTATAAATCTGTCGTGGTCTCAAAGTCCACCATGTCAAGAGTAATACCACTGGAGGTACTGGTTCAGATTTGATCGTTCTCTGATTCAGGTCTAAATTACGATCAGTAGTTGAGTGAATGAAAATGCATGAATGAAAGTTCACCTAGTAAAAAAGGTTGTGATACATGAATGGCAAAGTCGTTCTCTTGGCCCTAAATGGTGGCACTGAGAAAATCAAGAGATGCACCCTATTGACTCAAATTGCTGTCTACGTCACAGCGGGCTTCTCCAATAGCAAGTGCCATAAGAAACAACATGACAGAAATAGTAACTTTTGGTGTAAATTTAGCATTTTTATTGAATCGATCGTGTCCTCTTTAACAAATTATTTGGCGACTGATTCTTGGCATGAGTAAATATTATCCAAAAATCCAATTTGTGTTTTAGACACGGTTTTATCAACCGATTGAAAAAATATCATAAAAATACACTTGAAGTCACATACTCCTATAACAAATTTGATATATTTAAGTAGTTCCTTTTTTGAATTGTCAGATTTACATGTTACTTAAAATACCGACCGACTGACAGTCAACCCTTTTCTGGACTTGACTCTAAAGTTGATAGGTGTCTATACTGTAAATGCTGAATCTGTATACAAAATTTTATATATCTAGCTCTTTTCGTTGTAATTATCAAGTTAACTTACATTCATTACAACATTCAAACAGCCGGACAGATGAACTTCTTCTGAACATATATTACTCAAAATTTGATAGAAGCGCGAAAATTTAGTACAAAGATCATATAATAAATTTCGACCGTCCAGTTCAAAGTGTTTTTTAGTTATTATTGTCACAGACAGACAGATGGAATGGAAGGACAATTTTCAAAAATGTATTTTTCGAATTCAGGGACGCCTAAGACGAGAATATATGAGTATAGTAATTCGTTATACTCTGAAGTGACAAAAGTCATGGAATGACTGTTAATATCATGTCGGTCCTCCTTTTGCCCGGCGAAGTGCAACAACTCGACGTGTCATGGAGTCCACAAGTCGTTGGAAGTCCTCTGCAGGAATATTGAGCCATGCTGTCTGTATAGACGTCCATAATTGTGATAGTGTGGATGGTGCAGGAGTTTTGGCACGAACGGGCCTTTCGATGATGTCCCATAAATGCTCGCTGGGATTCATATCGGGCGATCTAGGTGGCCAGATCATGCGCTGGAATTGTCCGGAATGTTCTTCAAACCAATCGCGAACAGTTCTGGCCCCGTGACATGGCGCATTTTCATCCATAAAATTCCCATCGTTGTGTGGGTACGTGAAGTCCATGAATGGCTGCAAGTGATCTGCAAGCAGCTGAACATAACCATTTCCAGTCAATGATCCGTTCAGTTGCACCAGAGGACCGAGTCCATGCCATGTAAAAACAGCCCACACCATTATGCAGCCACCACCAGCTTGAACAGTGCCTTGCTGACAGTTTGGGTCCATGGCTTCGTGGGGTCTGCGCCACACTCGAACACTACCATCAGCTCGTAACAATTGAAATCGTGACTCATCTGACCACGCCACGGTTTTCCACTGGTCTAGGGACCAGTCGATATGCTCATGAGCCCAGGAGAGTCGCTGCAGGCGATGTCGTGCTGTCAGTAAAGGCACTCGAGTCGGTCTTCTGCTGTCATAGCCCAAGGAAGACAAATTTCGCCGCACAGTCCTATCGGACACGTCCCTCGTACGTCCCACATTGATTCCTGCAGTTATTTGACGAAGTGTTGCGTGTCTATTAACATTGACCATTCTACACAGACGTCGGCGGTCTTGGTCGTTAAGTGCAGGTGGTCGCCCACTGCGCTGTCCATGATGGGATGTGATGCCTGAAATTTCATACTCTCGGCACACTCTTGATACTGTGGATCTCGGAATGTTGAATTCACTAACGATATCCGCAATGGAATGACCCATGCGTCTAGCTCCAACTAACATTCCACGTTCAAAGTCTGTTAATTCTCGTCGTGCCGCCATAAATCACGAAAAACCTGTTCACATGAATAACTTGAACACAAATGAAAGCTCTGGGAAACGAACTGCGCATTTATACTTTTTCGCTGCGATACTACTGCCATCTGTATATTTGCATATTGCTATCCCATAACTTTTGTCACTTCAGTGTATATTCGTTCGTTAACGAGAATATAATCTGTTAAATTCTAAAGTTCGAATTTTTTGATAATACTTTCTCTGTACTACGTATATGAGAAAGTAAAAATTACCGATAAAAAATTTAAATTAGTCTGGAATTATTTTACGTAATGCTGATATTTTTAATACTTTTACTTTCTCGTTAAAATTACATGAAGTATAAAAAAAAACAGAAATTAAATTTCAAAAACCTTTTAGGAAATAAAATTTCGAAGTTATCCGGATGAATAAATTCATTCACTTCCTCTTCCTCTTAGAAAGGAAGAGGAAAATGATGAAATAATATTATATTTTCTAGAGATAAAAATTCCGTTTCTTAGTTAATTACTAACTTAAATGGAATCAACTTTATTTCCAATAAAATCAAAATATTCTTAAAATTTAGACGTTTAATTTGGAAAAATATTGGATTAAAAACAGCCAAATAAATACCGAAAGTTCTGTTTCTTAGTTTCTGTAGACGAAAATTCTGTATTTTAGTTAATAACTAACGTAAATGGAATCAACTTCATTTTCAATAAAATCAAAATTTCTGTTAAAATTAGACGTTTCATTTGGAAAAACATTGTTTTAAAAATAGCCAAATATA
>JAPMOQ010035884.1:58301-70562 GCA_026543055.1 Argiope trifasciata
ATGTTTCATTTGGAAAAATATTGCAATAAAAATAGCCAAATATATAGCGAAAGTTCTGTTTTTTAGTTTCTAGAGACGAAAATTTTTGTTTCTTAGTTAATTACTAACTAAAATGGAATCAACTTAATTTTTTATTTGATTTTATAATTAAAATATTTGTAAAAGTTAGACATTTTATTTGGAAAAAAATATATTGCATTAAAAAATACTGCATTAAAATAGCAAAATATATAACAAAAGTTCTGTTTCTAGAATTTTTTTTTGTTTCTTAGTTAATTACTAACTTAAATGGAATCAACCTTATTTTTTTATTATTTTATTTTAGAATCAAAATATTTGCAAAAATTAGACGTTTCATTTGGAAAAACATTGCATTAAAAATGATTAATTAGCCAAATGTATTACGAAATGTTTTAATGGATATGCAATTTAGAAATAATGCAGATCCT
Source organism: Argiope trifasciata (assembly GCA_026543055.1). Lineage (NCBI taxonomy): Eukaryota > Metazoa > Arthropoda > Arachnida > Araneae > Araneidae > Argiope > Argiope trifasciata. Next base: position 58,751 of record JAPMOQ010035884.1, read on the forward strand.
TTTTTATTTTTTAAAAATGTCAATAATAGAAATATTATGAAAATAAATAAAACTAAACTAATTAGCGACAAATAATATTATGAAAAAATAACTAAATGATTTAAATTACAAAAACTACTATAATTTAAAAATAACTAAAAATATTATGAAAATAAAGAAAACCTACAGGTTTGTCATTGATGTACCATCTCAATTCAGCAGGAGGATTTGATTTTGCTGAAGTGCAGTTTACATCTACAGTGTCACCTTTCTGATATTTGGGTTTGCCACCTGTTATGACGGGGCCATCACCAACGACAGCTGCAAAATAGGAATAATATTTAATTTTTTTAATACACATTTTTTAAAATTTAAAATTGTTAGGGTTAATTCCCAATGAACGGTACGCTCCTTGTCCGCCATCTTGTTTTTGGCGACTATTGGCGAAACACGACTCCAAGGAGAGAACGAGGTTACCATCTTTTAACGGAAGAGAAAAGGCGAAGTTGACAAGGAAAAAATAAGTATCGCCCGAGAAATGGCGCCAAAAAATCGCCAAAATAAATAGCGTACCGTACACTGGGATAGAGGCATGCGATTGTGTATAATAAATTTAAACTGGAAAAACTCTTAGCTAATTTTAACATAGCTATTATACAGTTAATATTCGGGTTAAAGTGTAGCACGGTGTGCCCCCGAGTTTATCGCCAATATGGCAACCCAACGGAACTTTCTTACAGTAACCCTAATTCTGTTTTGTTTACTAGTTTTTACAATAGTTGAGTTGTTCAGGTACTACAGCTGTTTTATAATAAATTTAATATTTAAAATATCGATTTCAGATGATTTAAATTTTGATTATTATTTTAATTTAAAATTTATTATACCAAGAAAGTTTAGAATAAAATTAATATTAATTAAAATAACATTTATTTCATTTTTTGTGTTAATATTTAGAAAAAAAAATTTCGTTTTCACACTTTTAATTATCACTATGCGAATTCGCAAATCGTCTGCGTTTTCGTATTAAAAGATGTCTGCCATGGAATTATTCGCAGTTCTCTTAATTCTTTTGGTCCTCCAATGTTTGGTTTCCTCGAAATATTATTATGTCTGCAATCGTACAGGAATGGATGTTTGGTAGTTGTGATGCTAAGCACTATTTCGAACCTGCTGAATGGATGAAGGGTGATTGGAATATTTTTTTAATGCGTTGATGAGGCTTGGAAAGAATGCTTTGAGTGTTATGAAGTGTTAAGTGTTTATGAAAAGATTAAATAAAGCAAGTAAGTACATTAAATATTAAAAATTCCGTATAATATTCGTTCCTATAACATCATTTATTCTTTCTTGTAATATTATTATGCACTATTCCTTAATCCACACCGTCCATCTGTTCAATTTGCTAGCGAAGCTACTGCATTCCCGCTCAGTTTGAAAGCGAAGCCCTAGGATGTTTTTTTTTAAGTTAAAATATACTGCCCGGTGCCTTCTACAGATGCCGAAGTCATCTGTAGAAGGCACCGGGCAGTATTAAACAAATAATTATAATTAGTTAAACATTCTAAATAAAAAGGCGGGAAATGGCAACCGTAACTGTTCCGCGGAACAGTTTGTTTATTTTGTCCGCCATCTTTGTTGGCGACTTGGCATCCTTGGCGCAGCAAGGGGCACACTATTCTACACTTTCACCAATATTCGTTCAGTCACTACAAAATATACTTCAGAATTTTGATATGAAATCTAAAACAGGAGATGTTTGTACTTAGGTTAAAAGAAAATTCAGAATGGAATTAATAATATAAATAAAACTTATAGTGTATGTCTTTATGTTTCTCATGTTCATTCTAAATAAAACTTTATGGATTTATTCTTTAAGACAAGAAGAAGAATATTGTAAAATTTCCAAAGTACAAAACATGACTAAATATTCAATGTGAAATTAACAGAAATGTTGCCATTTTATTGCAGTAACTTCGGAGCAAAATATCGTACAATAAATATTTTAATATCGTCTAAAAATTCAAAATACTACTATTTCACTTATGTCAGTTTTGTTTCTGAATAATTTTTATTTAAACATTCCAACTGATTAAAATTAAAGTTAACTATATTCTACTCTATAACTATTTTTTAATTTTTTTGTTTAATTAAATTTTTTTTACTGGATTTTTATTTGTTTGATTTAACAATGTTTAACAGAAGGCAGGAAAAGTAAAGTTCTTGCGATAAAAAATATGCTCTATAGAAGCCGTTTCAAGTTATGAGAGCTGAATTAATATTTTGTATTTTTTTAACCCATAGAAACATTCTAAGTAGTTCTTTGTTGGACAACATTACAACCTGCAACGACTTTTTTTTTTCAAAATATAATCTTGGCAAAGTGTTTATTATATTATCATATGTCATAGAAAACTTGTTTATATTAAAATATTACAAATGAAAGGGTTTTAATTTCGAGCAAAATTATATATATACAGGGTGTCCCAAAAAGATTGAAACGCGCTTTAATTCTTTAACCGTTAGAGATAAGTAGGTGATGTAATTTGAAAAAATGTTCAAAATAAGATAGGAGAGAAGATTACTTTAAGAAAAAAAATCCACCTATGAATTTTAAAAAGTTACACTTTGTAAATTTTTATACAACCCCACTATGCAAATTTGGTCAATTAGAAAGTTTTTCCTTTCCATCCCAGAAGACCATTAAAAAAAACTGCATAACTGTATCTTTAAAACTTTTTAAATAATAACACAGAAAAAAAAATTGACTTATGTCACTTTTCCATACCACTTGAAAAACTTTTTCGTCTGTGAAAATAGGGACCATATCCAAATTGATAATAGAAATTCTTCGATCAAAAAAAGGTAATCAGTGTAAAATAAATCCAAAATGGCATTTAAATAGAGTCCTTATTGATGGAGTTAAACAGTTTTGACAACATAAGATTGTAAGAAGTGTAACATAAAAAAATAATAATAAATAAAACGAAAATACATTTAAAAACACACGAATCATAAAGCATGCTCAAAATGTTTCCCATCAACACCAATACATAATTGGGCTCTTCTAATAATGCTCCTGTAAATATTTTGGAATTCTCCTCCTGTAATATTATTGCATGCATTAATTATCTTTTGTTTAAGGTCAGTTACAGTCAGTTACATTTCTTTAAGTAACTTAAAAATAAATTAAAAAAACTTTAATATACACGTATTAGAAGCGGCTAAATTCCAGTTAAATGAAAGGCAAAAATCGTCTGGCAGTTAATTTGTTAGAATATCGGTTTGACATAAATGTGATGAATTTGAAAAGAATTAAAATTCTACCAGACTAATTTAACAGTATTTTTCTTTTTCATAAATTTTGCTATAGAATTCTGTCAAATGGCTTTTATTGATTTTCAATGAAATCTTATAAAATTTCAAATGTAAATTTAGAATACATGGCATAAAATTACTTGTCCCAGATAAGATTAAAACAAAAGACAATTCTGTACTGCATCGTGAATCTACCGTAAATACGCAAAAATGTGTTTTGTAAATAATATAAAAAAATTTATGTGTTTATAAATTGTTGCAAATTTACATTTCCATTTTGGTATATGGTCACTAAAAACAGCGTTCGATTTTCAATTACGCATAACTCACTCAATTTTAAGGATACAGTTATGCAGTTTTTTTTAATGGTCTTCTGGGATAGAAAGGAAAAACTTTCTTATTGACCAAATTTGCATAGAGGGGTTGTATAAAAATTTAAAAAGTATAACTTTTTAAAATTCATTGGTATATTTATTTTCTTAATGTAATCTTCTTTCCTATCTTATTTTGAACATTTTTTCAAATTACATTACCTACTTATCTCTAACGGTTAAAGAATTAAAGCGCGTTTCAATCTTTTTGGGACACCCTGTATATCACTAATAAAAAAAAGGTGAGACTCTGACATTTTAGTGTCGTGCTGCCATCTGTCGGTATTTACCATAACTTGTTGAAAAATGACAGGAAAATTAAATCGGACTAGAACGAATTATGGATCATTTTATTTGAGAAGAATTTAGGAGCAAAAAGTTTATTTGGAGTTTTTACTTATAATTTTAGATTTCATTTTCAATTTTGTAATGTAGAATGTTTCTGTTTTTGATGTTATTAATAAGTTTTAAAATATTGTCATAGATGGCGCTTAAGAGCAAAACAGACACAATATATATGAACATGAAATTATTCATAATGTTTTCATTGTTTAATGATTAGTACAAAATTTATTAGAGATCTTCAAATTTAGTGGAAAAGTCAAATTCTAAAATTTATCAACATACATACAGTGTATATCGATTCAATTGGAAATTGTCCATAGCAATTTTCTTTTCTTTTTTTAAACAATTACAGTTACCTATTATGATCATTGAAAGTATATTATGGTATGTTGAAACTCAAAGAATTTTGAATTAATAAAAGTTATCTTTGAAAGATAACTGTATGATAAAAATTCAGGTAGAAAAGTAATCTTATTTCAAATACAGTCAAGTCAGATCTACTCAATTAATCTAAGTTTATGTTGTCCATTAATAAATGTAATAAATAATTTCTGAGAAAACATTACTTATTTTACACTTCTATTAGTTCAATCATTCTATGTTTTAATAATTTAACAGTGCAAAGTTTCAAAATAAAGAAATTTATGAAAAAACCTAAAATATTTATTCAAAGATATTAAATAAGAAAATAGTACGCAGAGCTCTTAAGGAATCTGTTTCTAATTTTATTTTAACAGTAACTTTAAGTTAATTTATCTTATCATAAATACATTCAAATTAGCAAATATATTCTTGAAAATAAATTAAAATTAAAATTATTAGAAATCCACTAAATTTTCGATATCTGACGAAGGATAATTGATTTTCCAGATTATCCAAGGTTTTTAATTCTAAAATTTTGGCAAAAATAATATCAATTATAAAGAAAAAGAATTTCAACAGAAAAAGGCACAAAACAAATGGGTAATTTTATAGAAAAAAATAAATGAAATAAAACATTTGGAAACACACACACACTGTTCAGAAACAGCAAAGTTTAGTAAGATTGTGTGGCAACAGTGATTTGCTCACATTTTGAAAAAGGCTTCGAGCAGTGAGCTTGTTTACCTTTAATCAGTGACTTCTTGTTCGAGTGTTTTGATGAAATTCGTAATAAGTAAAGTAAAATAAAACTAGCTTTGTTATTTAAAAAGGTATCTTTCATCCGTCATTTGAGTAAAATAAAATAAACGTAAACCTAGAATTTTCAAATACACACAAATGTTTAAAGTTTTTTAAGTCCTAATTGTCAAGACAAATCACTACACATTAAAATATTCCAAAAGAATTTTCAATTTTATTTGTTTTTTACAGATAATTTTTAAAGAATTATCTGCCGTTGTTGCGTTATGCATGTCGTGGATATGCGTAGGTTAACTATTAAAAAAATTTAAATTAGGAATTAAATGTGACAATTTAATGCTTCTAATATTACATTAGATAAGTAAAAATACAGAGAAAAATTAAAATAATGAATATGCTTTTTTTCCAAGTTAAAACATCTAGTGATTAAAAATCAATTCAAATACAACAGCCGAATAAATTTTATTTGTTATTTTCGAAACCCAGATCAAAGTTAATTTCCCCACTCCTAGATGTCGCCACGAGAGTATGAAAAACGAAGTACCTGAAGCTTTGGCGTTATCCCCTACTATAATCTCTTCGCTGCTCATGGAGTAAGCTTGAGAAATGACGGCGGAACATCGGAGCTTCATCGCTCCGTGCCAGAAATGCCGGGGCTCCGCCGTGAATCGCAAACCAAGGGTGGAAGTCACCAGTCGGTCTTGGTGACGGATGGGGCCGTACCGGATTTCGAATTCAGCAGGGGCCTGAAACATAAATACAGATTACAATGGGAGAGAAAGAAGCACATAAAACGTGTAGGATTTATTCTCTCTGACAGATAATCGAATATATATTTCTGGAAGAGAGTTTCTTCGAGTTGATTCATGCTGAATTTAGAGTATTTGATGCTTTGAAAGAAAAAAAAAATGTATACAATGTATTAAAATGTTGAGAATTACATGAACTAAAATTTATTAATGATAAGAATATTAAGTTAGTTGATAGTTGAACCGAATAAGACAGTTGAACTAAAATTTATTATTTTAGTTCCATTAGCGAATGCTTGTGGAACTAAAATGTTCCAATGATCGGTTAATATTTAGGTAAGATTGAAAAATATTTATATGTAATCAGTATGTGATTGATTTCTAAATATTTTCTATAAAAAACATGACTCCAAAAGAAATTACCGAAAGAAGCGCAGTCTTACAGCTATTATTACTTTAAGCAAATTAGGATCTTTTAGTATTTGGCGAATGTGTTGGCGGAATTGTGCCAATACGTAGGTTGAATTCCGCCAAGGATCGAACCTGCGTTGTTCGGGTTTGAAAGCCAGTAAATTATCCACTATACAAAAATGGCCACCAATGTTTAGTGTTAGTTACTGGCTTATTAAGATGTTACCACAATACTCCCCTACCAGTTTGTTCGGTTGAGAGATGAACGATTTTATTGCGCCAAGCGTTATGGCTAGTATATGAGCGTTGCTGCTGCGTCAAGTGAGTCTGACGGCTTTTGTGTTAGTGCGTCAAGTGAGTCTGACGGCTTTTGTGTTGGTGCGTCAAGTGAGTCTGGCGACTTTGCGTTGCTGCTGCGTCAAGTGAGTTTGACGACTTTGTGTTGGTGCGTCAAGTGAGTTTGACGGCTTTGCGTTGAGGGTAGATGGCGCCACACATCAGTTGCTTGAAGATCAGAAGGTGAAGGTTCATCACGTCCGGGTCACCAATTTGGCGAATGTGTTGGCGGAATTGTGCCAATACGTAGGTTGAATTCCGCCAAGGATCGAACCTGCGATGTTCGGGTTTGAAAGCCAGTAACTTATCCACTATACAAAAATGGCCACCAATGTTTAGTGTTAGTTACTGGCTTATTAAGATGTTACCACAAGTATTATGAGTGAATAATTTTTCCATATTTAAACTTTTAGTACTGGATAAGAGCGCCACAGTCTGTAGAAACGCATTCATTATCTGATGATGTCCATCAAATACATTGTAATAATGTTACTTTTCCGTTTGTCGGGTGCAGCGAGAAATCGCCAAATAATGTTGAATTTCACTAAATTTGGCATCATCTGCTCTATTTGTTTTGGTTTGTTATTCGCTTCGCTTGGCGACTTGGCTCGCGTTTGGTTCACATTGGCGACATTTGCGGCTGGATAAAGGAAAACTACCTTATTAATTTTAATCTTTTGCAACATTTAATTAATGATTCAATATCAGAAGTTTTGATAGCTTTCTGAAAGTAATCAAACGTGTATTTCTTAGATTTGCAGAAAATTTTAAAATCTAAGAAATATAAAACGAAAAATAATGCCACAAATAAGAATTTATTTCTTTACTAAAACTGTGAAATATTTTGCGTAACTGCCAATAAAATTCAAAAATTCAAAATCCCTTTGAGAATGTATGTTCAAAATCTAATATTTTATTCATTAAATATATTTTTTTTAGACGAAAGGGCTATCAATATATACTACCAGATTCTAATAATTGTTTATTAAAATAGTAGAATGTACATAAAGTAACTGAATAATTTTCTGACATTTAAAAATAAAGTGGCACTCATTCAACACAAGATATCATATATTTCTTGTACGAAATTCTTAATTACTACATCGATCGAATTTTAGCGCAACAAACTTTCTTATTTCCAAAAAGCGGTAGTAAATTTTTAAAATTTTTAACTATGCTATTCAATTTTCAAGAGTATAGAGTATTTGATACTTTGAAAGGAAAAATATGGCAAACAATGTATCAAAAACGTTAAGAATTACATGAATTAAAATTTATTAATGACAAGGATATTGAGGATAGTTGATGGTGGAATTAAAATGAATTGTTTTAGTTTCATTTGCTAATGTAAGTTCAGCATTTATATAAATAATATTTTATTCGTTAAATATATTTTTCTTAGAAGAAAGATGTATCAATATAAAGCACCGGAATTTAGTAATTGTTTATTAAAATAGCAGATTATACATAAAATAACTGAATAATTTTCTGACATTTAAACTCAATCAGCGCAAGATAACATTAGTTTCCAGCAAGAAATTCTTAATTACTAAATTGATTGAATTATACCAACCAACCTTCCTTTTTCAAGAAAGTGGTAGTAATTTTTTTAAAGTTTTTAACTATGCTATTCAGTTTTCAACAAAACGTCAACAACACATCGATTGATAGGTTTCATCATTTGTGATAAGAATATTGAAGTCTTCACTGACCAATAATAGATATTACTCTAACAGAGCTTGTGTATAACACTATTCCGTTCTTTTAAAATAAACTTGAATTGTACACTACATCATTCGACATTTTTACCCATAGGAGTCCAAAGAAAATAGAAGTAGGTAAAACAATGAATAAAAAATAAGCAGATGAAGGATAGAATCGGTATTTAATTAGTTTTTCTTGCTTAAAACAATGTTGCAATTCTATACATTAGTTGATTAAAAAAGTCAACTATTGTAATATTTCATCTTCTACCAATTCCATAATGGATGTGCTTGCACACAATGATTCCCTATCCGATTCTAGTTCTTAAAAACTTTTTTTAATGAAAATTAATTAAAGGTAGATTTTGTTTTATGAAAATTAATTAATTTATGAGTCAGAAGAAAAGAAAAAAGGAATTCAATTCTGAGTCAAAAATTAAGGTAGTAGCGACCAGGAAAAGTAATTTTATACAAAAGAAATAATTTACGTCAATGAAATCTTTAATTTTTAAAAGGCATCTATATTGAAAATTTCCAAATATATATACTATATCATAATTTCAATTTTTTTTTATCATAAAGGACTCTTTTTAACTGAAGTGAACAAGTGGTTGAAAATAAAATAAAATTTTAAGTTAAGGTCGCACAAGAACTGCTAAAATCTAGTTTGTCTCTATCTTGTATGCCAATAAATTATCAAGCAGCAGCAGCAGTTTGATTTTTAAAAGCATACAATATATAGTATGTATATAATTCAAAATAACATTAAAAAAATTCTCTGTCATTCTAAATATAATATTTTTCAAATTTCAACGGAAAATAATGCATCGAATAAAGTTAAAAATCATATTTAATATAAAATACAGATTTGTTTCCATATTAGTAGGAAAAAAATAGCATAAATTAAAGAAGCATAAAGTTAGAAATGCCAAAGCCATTTCTAAATGTCACAAGTAAATTATTGACCTGCAATATCTATCATGATTATATACAATATCTAAAAATATCTTATCTAACTATATTGAAATTCAAACTCAAATCTTGATACAAATTAGAAGATAATGCTAGAAATTATTGTCATTATCTATTCAAAATCTTAGTCCTTCATTAAAAGCAAACAAATTTCAATTTTTTAAATAAAAGAAATGGATTCTTTATATAAAACTCTCGCAAAACAATCTAAATTTAATGTCAGTTAAAAAAAAATATTTTAACTTTAAGATCATACAACATCCATTTTTTATGATTTGATCAATTGAATTATTAATAATTTTTTGAATAAACTATAAACTCATGAAACCAAACGATTTTATAAGAAAATGGTAATTAAAGATGTTGCCAAGTATAAAATCAAATCAATGCATTCTTAACCGATTCACTCTTTTTTCTCATTCTATTCTGAAAGATCATGATAATTTCGAATTTAAGATAATCAAGAACTAAAAGAAATTTTAAACACCTTAATTTATGCATCATAATATTTATTATTTATTTAAAAATGTTTTGCTTTTAGCAATAAGAATTTTTTAGAAAACAATCAGAACTATTCTTGCATTGACTTAATTTTATACCTTTATATAAAGAGAGCTGCTTTTGCTTGGTTAAAAATGACTGCCTATATGTTGTTCTGCCTTTGTGTAAAGTTCCAATTAATAACAAATAAATTTCTCTAAAACAATCCGAAATAATCTTTTTCTTCAGAAGATTCAATTTTTTTTCTTTTTATAATTCAGAAGAAGATGACTTCTTCATAATTAAAACAAAACAATTATTCCATGATACAATTTCATTTCTATGATATTTTCTTTGTTAAATTTAACTATATTTGACATTTATGAAAAAAATTTCTTTGAAATTATAATCATTATAATTTGCACAAAAATAAAATACATTTAATATTTTCACTGAACACAATAATAATGATCAGTTAAAAGAGCGTTATATTGAAAAAAAAAATCGTTTGCTAGGATTTAACCTTTTTGATAATTTGATATTGCTTCGGTTCACATTGAGTTGAGCCATCGAAATTCTATTTTTGAATTTTTTTCGTATGTTTTTTTCTTTGATAAAAATATCACACTAATTTCCATATGTTATTCATGCACAGTGCAATTAAAAATATTATCTCTTGTGCTTTAATTAAACAAAGAAGCTCCAACACAAGGCAAGAAATCATTAAAAAAAATTAGCGATCAAAATTCGTGACATTATTTATTTTTACTAGAAACAATCAGACTATTAAAAATAATCTTTTGTGACTAGAAAAAATTCAATTAGGGAAAAATGTGTGAAATCGAAAATAGAATTTCGAAGATTTCAAAGACAACATTTAATATTTTTTATTAAATATTTTTCTTTTGTTAAAGATGCCCAACATAGTGTTTTTTCCATATAATAATTATTTTATATAGTGTGATGTTCTTAGATATATTTTAGAGATATATGTATTTTTCCATTTAAAAAAGTTATTTTTATTCTTTCAACAAAGAATGAAGAGATGAAGTAACGTATAAATTCTGCACACGCACACATTTTATTCGTTTCAAAATGGCCTTCTTGTAATTTTAAAACAAATTAAATATTTGCAATCCAAACTTTAATTCTATGTTTTGGAACAACAAATTCATTTTGCTTTCAGAAAATATGCCCAATGGATTTTAAAATTAAATTGACCCGATACATTTAGTATGAATATACGAATATGCTACATAACATGAAATAATTGTTAAGAAAAATAACAATTGATGATTCTGCAATTCCTAGATAGAAATGAATCTGGATGCAGATTTGATTTCCAGTGAGATGTGAATTAATTTCTCTTTCGTTATAAGCGGATATTTATTTTAGAATGCCATCAGTACTTGAAAATACATTTTTAGTTTTCTGTTATAATTTTAAGAGTCATTGTAGACATAAAAGAATGCGCAAGTAGAATGAAAAAATAAAAGCTAAGAAATAATAATATATATTTTATATACAGATAAATAATAATATACATTTTAAGCAGGTCATCAATATGTGGAATTACTTTATTAGTTTTTTGTTATAATTTGAAGAAATATTGTAGATATAAAAAGAATGCAAAAATGGAATGAGAAAAAAAAAAAAAAAAACTAAAAGCAAAGAAATAAAAATAATATGTTTATTATATAGGTATAAATAATAATAATGTATAATACATATTTTAGAAAGCCATCAACAAGTAGAATTGCTTTTTTTATTTTTATTGTTTTAATTTTAAAAGATATTGTAGATATAAAAGTATTTTTCAATAGCATAGAGGATAAAAGTGAAAATGGAATGAGAGAGAGAGAAAAAAAAAAGATCAAAAGCAAAGAAATAATAATGAAAAAAAGCAACTTCTTTTCATAAAATAACTTATTTTGGAATTTAATGCAAGAGTTTCTGATGCAGAGTAGAAATTTGATGCATTGCAAAGAAGAGAAGGAAGAAAAAGCATTTGAGAAGAGAATAAAAT
>JAPMOQ010035884.1:75835-87566 GCA_026543055.1 Argiope trifasciata
CGTTTTTCTAAAGTTGTAATCATAAGATCGAACAAATGCTTTAAAGTATTAATTACGCATGTCAATAACACACTTCAAATGTAATTTAAAATAATTTTTTATACCTAAGTAAATGTAAATTGTAAAAACCGATCAACAGACTTGATGTTTTTTTTGTCTGAAAATATTTTACATGTAGATTTAAGATAACATCTCGAATTTCATTTCCTTCAATGTTTGTATTCACATATTCATGGAATAACACTCATACGGTATTCCCTCTAAAAATGTAATCCAGAATTTGACAAAGCTTTACAGTTTTAGTGGTATGAGCCAAATTTTGTCCAACAACTGTCTTTTTAACCCTTTAGAAAGCAATTTTTTTTTCTGATTGTGGTACATTAAAATATTTTTAGGAACGAGATTGTCATAAGAAAAGTGATTCATTTAACTTATTACATAAATTTAATTTGTTAAATTAATTAATTAAATTAATTAATAATTTAATGAGAAATCAAGATTTATCCTTTGTCAGAGCTACGCAAATCAACGCAACTGCATACCAAGATTGCGGAATTCTATGAAAAGCATATTTCCCACGGCTTTAGTAAGAGTTAATTAATAAATCTTGAATCAAAAATCAAAATTTTAAAAGCGGATTTTTTAGCAGCGATTTTTTTTTTTTGAAATCTGTATTTGAACTTTTCAACAGCAATTTTTTTTTTTTGAAATCTGTATTTGAATTTTTCAGCAGCGATTTTTTTTTTGAAATCTACATTTCATATAGGAAAGAGAAAATATGGTTTAAAAATTTCGTTGGCGGTAATTTTCATCTTTCAGAGCTCAGAACGAGCCGTCACTTCAACATCTTCATAAAGAAAACTATCCAAATCCCACTTGACAACTACAAAGTCCAAAAGGTGGCAATTTTCTTCCCAGATAGGCAGAACGAAATTTGTACTTTCATGTTCAAATTTCAGCGAATGACACTTATTAGGTAAGAACTTTATGTTAATCTTTCCGTTTCAGTTAAGGGGAGGGGGCAGGAAAGTGTTCTAAGCTTTCTTTAAAACCTCAGTGTTCTATTTTATAGGGTGCACTGCTTTCGTTCACGAAATCGTTAATGGACCCTCCACTGCGACCGAATTAACACCAAATGTCACGTAACGCCCTCCTCCCCACTGGATAGGATCACGTGACGCGTGGGCATCCCGTGTCAGGGGTCCATTTCCGGCAGTGGCCCACCGCTCCGACACCTGAAAGAGGGCCCGACACCCCCAACTAGCAGACGATTTCTGTCTATGGCTTTCGTTGAATAAACTTACCGAAAAACAGAGGTAAGATGATATGTGTCATGAATTAAATAACAGTCATTATGCAGTTGCAGACGATATTGAAGACAGTACGGAGGCAGAAAACGATTTTTTCCCCTTCTTTTTCTTCTGGACCTTCCCTTCCCCTTCTAGTTCTAGAAATATGACCGGAACCCGGGAAACAAAGGAAAAAAAAAGTAACAGCAAGTCTACATGGAAAGTAGATGAATTAGTTTTGCTCGAAAAAAAAAAAAAAAAAAAAAAAGAAAAGAAAAGGCAGAAAAATTTCTGGCGTATTATATTCGCTGATAGAAGAAATGTAATGTCCTATTTTCACGACAGTAGGTAAAATAGAATACTAGAAAGTTCTAAAATGGCTTTACTAGGATGGTCATAAAAGGAGCCTTGAACATAATCGTCTACTCCCCTGAATTAATTTCAATTTTCTACTTTTTCCGTGAATAATAAAAAAAAAAGGCAACTAAAAGTAATTTTAACCTTTTCAGGATAATTATTTTTGATATTTTTCTTTTAAAGTGGAATTTGTAATTAATGGATAGTAGTGGACAAGAATAGCTGGCGGTTGAAACTGCAATCCATATAATAGAACAAAATTAAACCATATTGATGAAGAGATAGAATAACGTCCGTTTTAGGGCTACCAGCGGGTGACAGAGCTCCGCTCGGAGAAAACAGGTATCGAAGCTAACTTGAAGATTTAAATTTTCAATTGTGATTTATCAAAACAATACATGCAGTAAGAAAATTTGTGAAACCACTGGTGAAAAGATAACTGGTTAAAGTGCACCATTGTAAACTATTCTATACAAAGGTAAAGTAAAGGTAAAGATTGAAGTATGTTGAAGTTCAATATTTTTGACAAATTTATTTAGAAAAACCAAACATATATACATACATAAGAAACATACTATAAACTTATAACAGCATAAACATAAAACTTTATTAGTTCGCCATATTGGCTATAGATGGCAGCACGTTACCGCCTGAAAATTTAAGTATTATGGCGAACTAATAAAGTTTGAAAATATCCTATCTGTAACTCCGAACTGCTCGACCGTAGCGCTTCAAAACCGGCGCCAATGGATTCCTCGTGGCCAAAAACCCCAGACCCCCAAGTTTACAGGAGTTTATTAATTCTGGGGCGATTTTCGACTTGGCAACCATTCCTCGTATTATAGTATTAGATATAGAAGACAAAAACTCTCCAGACGTCAGCTTCAAGAAGTTCCTCATTATCTAAATTTTCATGCCACGCTAATATGAGAAAATCTGAGATTAGGATTAAAATGCAGCAGCTCCAATCATATAAAGAATCTCTAATGAAATTATATGAAGATTAAGGTATCCGACTACTTCGAAGGAAACTTTTTATCAAAATGATATCAAAAAATTCAATAACAGATAAGAAAATCGTGTTGACCTAAAAATTTTTTATTTAGTAAAAATAGTGAATTTTCAAATTTTCTCATTTATTTATCACTAGCCGCCTTTGGCGACCAGCTGGTTCGCCATGAGTAAAGCGTTCTAAAATTTTCAATTAAATCACATATTCATTAGCCTTGAAGTAATTCCGGGGATTTATTGACCAGAAATAAATATTTTCTTTAAGATGATGGACGGAAAGTTCTAAAAGTACACCCTTTCCTAACAATATTCTTTCATTTTATAAATCAGTCAATTTTAACCATCGGTTATGCCTCCAAAATATTAAAAAACAATTTCGATGATGTTGTCAAAATATTAAATATGTTTTTTTAAAAAGCGAGAAAGGGAAAAAAAGTATTAAATTTATGATACAGATATTGCAAACGATTACATAAATATGCCATTAGTCGGGATTTCAATGCATATCCTGTCTAAATTCAATCAGGTTTACCGTAAATAAAGAAGATTTATTGAAGTAATGATATAGATATTGCAAACGATTGTAGAAACCTTTGCTTTGCATTTATTTTTTAAAGAAAATATCACATTTTATATTTCTTTTATTTTATCCAGTCACGTGCTGAAAGTTGCCTTGCGATGATAATTTTTTTTATTTGAACTTCCGGCATTCTTTTATCTAGTCACATGCTAAAAAAACATGGTTAAAATATTTCTTTAAAAATTCGTTAAAAATAGAAGCTTGAGTTTTACATTAAAACACTGATACCATTAGAAGGCTAATTTTTTAATCTTTAAATTGATGTAAAAATCATGTTTGTGCGATAATATTTTCGGAAGTTATAGCGGAAAATCGTCGAAATTACGCTTAAATTTTAATTAATTCAAATTCTAATTAAAAATTCGAAAAAAGGGCTCCGAGATGTACATTCCGGACCTCCAAGGTATACATGTACCAAATTTGGTAGCTGTAGGTCCAGCGGTCTGGACTGTAGAGCGCCAACACACACACACACATTGAGCTTTATTATAAGTATAGATATAGATTAGCTGGTACCCGGCGCATTGCTGCCGCTGAAAAAAATAATATTAATTGCAATCAATTAATAATTTGGCAATGTTTTATTGAAATAGAATAAAATGTACGGCAACATAAAATAAGAACATTTTTATATATTAGATTTATGTATTCTTTTAGAATCGTAGCTTGGTTTCTGTCAGAATGGTAATGAAAGAAACTTTATTGTATCTAGTATTTCATTTAATATTCGTTCAGAATTCTCAAATTTAATTTTAGAAAATGTGATTAAAATATTTTCTTTTAAAATTGATTGACACAGAAAATATATTCATACCATAAAATATTTCATGCAGTTGAAAAGATAATTTTTAAAAATTAAGATGGTGCAAGATAGTTCTTCGGTGGAATTGTGTTTTGAACCTGTAACTCTCTGGTTCGGAAGCCGAGACCTTACCATCAGGCCACCGCGCCTTATGAACAGTAGAGAAGAATTTCATTCATATTAGATACGGGATTGAGTGTTGTCATCTTAAGCTTCTTACCACTTAAATCGTTCATATACCAGAAGTACTTAAAGGTGAAGAATTCTCAAATACATAAGATGGAAAAACTGAAAGTTTAATCAAGAAACAATTATCTCTTTATTCTGTTCAACAGCGAAAATAACGATAAAGAAGAAAATAAAATGCTTTTAATTTACATTTTATGCTTTATAAATGCTTTTAATTTATATTTTATGCTTTATAAATGCTTTTAATTTACATTTTATGCTTTATGAAGGCTTTTAATTTACATTTTATGCTTTATAAATGCTTTTAATTTACATTTAATTTATGTATACCGTTTTATGTATTACGTTTAATTTATGTATGTATTTATGTTTACGCTTAATTTATTTTATTCTCTTTTACTTCGAAATAGAGAACAAATAGAAGAAGATTTCTGACAGGTATTGAATTTTCTTGCTACAATGTTAAAAAAAATTATACATAATACCTTAATTTAACACATGACACTACCCTAGCCTGATATCAGGACCATCTATCTAATTATACGAGTCCCTTCTTTCCTATCTTTTAACTGTAGTAGAAAAGGTGTCATCTAATAACATAGATGGTTAGGTCCTAGAAAAGAACGCAATCTACGAGTTATTTCTTAGTTGGCAGCCAATGTGTAAAGCAATACGAAATTCATTATTTATCATAAAAAAATTAAAAATGTGAATTGGTATTTTACTAATCTTTAAATGTATTTATAAGGAAATCTCCATGTTTGGCAAGAAATTAATGCAACTATATTAATCCAAAATTTTCAGATAAGAAATTTCAAGTTTTACCTATATACGTAGATAACTGACCTTACAAATATCTGTTAACCCTTAACAATCCAATGTCTCTTCTCAGGTCCATTAAAGGTAATTCATCATTTTTTTTTTTCGTTTTATTTAATTATTTTCTTAAATTTTGACTGGTAAAAATACTTAAGGTATCCGACTACGTTCGAAAGAATTTTTTTTTTTTAAATTGGATTTTTTAAAAAACTATTTGAAACTATAATTTTTAGATGTATCGTCAATTATAATACAAAATACTATAAATACAAAAAGATTATCTGGAAATATAATACATTTTGAAAAATTGGAAAATTTATAGTAAATTTTAGTGAAATTGAATCAAAAAACATTAACACTCTACAAAAAATTGTAGTACAGCAATCGGGTCGATCTTATTTTAGCCCACCTTTGGCGACTTTTTGAAAATCTTGCCAAATAATCAGCGATAATGATTCCAAAATGGCAACCCTAACAACATCTGAAGAGAATACTTCAAATACTTTCAATTTGGTGAGATTTTGAAAAAGTCGCCAGAGGTGGGCTAAAATAGGATTTTACCCAGCAATCTTATTTTTCTTTGCACACAAGTTATAGAATATAATGATATGTGAAATTAACCAAAATCTAAGAAACATTTCGAGATTCAAAGAAGTTACGGATAAAAATACAGTTGATATGCATTTTTTACCATAAATTTATAACTTTGTTTTTGCAAAACACTCATAAATGAAAAAGTGTTTCAACAACAATAAAACTTTAGGTTTATTTCATTGCCCATATTATTTAAAACGCGAGCTGAAATGTTTATGTAAATACCTCTATTAATTTTCTAGATACCGTGCTAACAGTGGATAATTTTTATGAAAATAAAAGTTAAATATGAAAGTTAAAGACAAATTTTAATAATGGAAAAATATGTTTTGTTTAACATTTCCTGGATGATAGGTCAGGCCTTCCTTTACCTAGAAAAGATAAGATGTTTTAGAAATAGGAAAGTCCGAACTGCAAGAAATAATAATAGAAATTTGCCAACGTGGCATATAAACAGTGTTTTTAATGTAGTCGGATACCTTAAGAGGGGTAATAATATATAGATTAATTTTCCGAGAAAATTCAACTTACAAAAAAATCAGATATTAATTTTTCAGAGTAATAAACAAGTCCTCTCACTCGGAAAATATTTATGCATCTAATTACTTTTCGGACCATTAAGGGTTAATAATTTAAACTAATCAGATGCTTTCTGAGATAATAATGGACATAAATAAAATAAATAAATGTTTAGATAAATTAAAAAAAACATTTTTAAATTTCAAATTTTTAAAATAAATTACTGAATTTTTTTAACACTGATAACTAAATCAATTTCTAGACAAAATTATTAAACAAACGCTTTAAAACTGCATCTAAAGATCAAAGTAATAAAAAAAAGCAGCTTATGAAAAAGTAAAAAAGATTTTCATAGGTATTTTATAAGATTTTAAGAAAAGAAAATCCATACATTTGAGTTCAAAATAATTTATTCAAAGTTTCATACTTCTGTAACCATGTTTAACTTTGAAAATAAAATTTCGAGATCATAAACCACAAAAACAATATATTTCTTTAAGTGAAAATTTCAAGTCAAATTTAGAAAAAAATATAATTCCTGATTTGATTTAATAAGTTTTCAAGAAAAAACATTTTCAATTCTTCAAAAGACATTTGAGCATATCGTGCGCATATATTATTTATGCATAATACATTCAAACTTGCAAGTTTTCCAAGGAGACAGAAATTAATGTTTCAGTTACGATGGAAAATTTTTTCCTCTACTAATTCTTTAAGCCTATTTATTCTACCGTAGATAACAATTTAGAAATTTAGCGGTTCCCATCTCAACTATTGTCTTGTTGATAAGTTTCCAAGACCTTTCCTCATACTAAAAGAATATTTATCAATATCGCTTACCTAAGAGCGTCTACTGTTTCGAAGCATATTTCAGACGTACGTATCCAACTTAATCTTAATTCGTTTCTTTGGCGAAGAAAGTCAAATTTTCTAAAGCAGCTTATTACTTGTTTCTAGGAACGAAAAGGCATGTTCACCGAACATTTTATTTTTCTTACGGTATTTTCCACACACACCCCTTTTATTTACCGATAAATTTTAATAAACTGTCGCAGACGTCGTTCTAATGCTCTTAGAAAAAGAAGCCCGAACGATTTATCAGATATTCGTCTTGGGAATTTCGGAAACGTCGAATGGCTACATCAGAACTTTAAACCGATTTCATCTTCTTTATGTATCAAGTAACTACATATTTATGCTTTTTCGTTCCCTTAACGCTTATAATACTGGAAAGGTAATGTTGAATTATATATGACACGACCACAACAAAAATTTTGCATTTCCAGAATCCGAAGCGAGCTTTTTTTTTCTCCTTTCAACGGAAATTAGCGAAGAGTTGGCGGCTTTCGTGCGAATCAAATGAGATCTCCTTAATCCCTCTTTAATGCACGACGCATCCACTAGTCACCATAATCCCACGAACGGAAAACCGCCAACAAGAAAAATAAAAACCGCCAACATGGTACTAAATCTGTTTAACGCGCCGTCTTCCCTTGTCAGTCAGCCAAAAATATTTACACCAAAAGAAGACAATAACTCACCAGTAAATATATTTCTCGCCAAACTGTCAAAAATTGCTGGCGAAATGATCAACACGCTGCGAACCGCAGACCCAAACCATTCATCAATTAATGTATTCATCTAACCGAAACACTCGGAATCGAGACCCGGCCTGGCGACGGTTTCTCGTTAATCATACTTTCATTTAGGATTCCTTTCAATTCTTTGACAAATCCCCGCCGAGAGGAGATACATAAATCTTTTCCTTATTGGACAGGATCTCTCCTGTCGCGATCTGTACAAGTCCTTGGCGAGAACTGTGGAGCGTTGGCGTGAGTACTGGTGAAGACAGTGCGTAGTTCTAGTGAATGATGGTAGCAAGTTGGAGAACCCCCTTGAAGTTTTTACTTTTTGACGTCTTTAAGAACGTGGGTAAGGGGACTCATCAGAGATTTGCTACTAAATTTCTGTGTCAACCACCATGCTCAAAACGAGTTTCGTTAATTAAGATGCAGCAAAGATTCAACAAGTATGTCTTGATTTATGCCACCAAATGTTGCTGGTAGAAATCGCTATCAGACAGGTGATAGAGTACTGGTCTCAAGTTAGAGGATCTTAGATACCTTTTCCCTCTTCTTTACAGGAAAGATGAGAGCTTGAAAAATGATAAAAGTCATACAATTTGAAAGTGTTTGGTTGTCCAACAAGACAATAGAGAGAGATTCGTCAATTTTAAAAGGATTTGGGGGTTAACCTCTGAAATAAAATGAAGTAATCGAAGGTGCGCCAGAGGTGTTTAAATTTTCAATTTATTCTCATTTTCCAGGAACCGCATTATTGAGGATAGCTGCTACAATTATTCTATGTCTCAATAATTCAATTCAATAGATCTATGAACATTAAATTCAATTCTACTCCTTTTAAGTGCTATTGCTATCTAATGATTATAAAATTTGCATTTTGTACTGGGATTGAATCAATTTTGTTGTTGTTACTTATGGCACTTTGCAATCTCGTTGATTTCGGCTTAAATCGCTGGCAGTTAACTATCAGCGGGATGGTAAAGTGCCATAAAAAACAACAACGAAATTGGCTCCTTTTAAGTGTTATTGTTATCTAGACATTATAAAATTTGCATTTTGTACTGGGATTGAATCAATTTCGTTGTTGTTACTTATACTCGTTGATTTCGGCTTAAATAGCTGGCAAATAACTATCAGCGGGATTGTGAAGTGCCATAAGTAACAACAACGAAATTGGTTCCTGTTAAGTGCTGTTGATATCCAGAAATTATAACATTTGCATTTTGTACTGGGATTGAATCAATTTTGTTGTTGTTACTTATGGCACTTTGCAATCCCGTTGATTTCGGCTTAAATCGCTGGCAGTTAACTATCAGCGGGATGGTAAAGTGCCATAAAAAACAACAACGAAATCGGCTCCTTTTAAGTGTTATTGTTATCTAGAGATTATAAAATTTGCATTTTGTACTGGGCTTGAATCAATTTAATTGTTTTTACTTATGGCAGTTTATAATCCCGCTGATTTCGGCTTAAATCACTGGCAGATAATTATCAGCGGAATTGTAAAGTGCCCTGAGTAGCAACAATGAAACGGTTTGAATTGAGTGGAAATCGAACCTGGGACCTTTCGGTTCGTAGTCGCGTAACTTAACTTTTGGACAAAAGCGATCGCTAGTATCTAGTGGTTCTTACTGGATTATTAAGATACCACTACAATATTCCCCCACCAGTGAGCCTGCGGAGAGACGAAAAATTTTTAGCTCCAAGAGTTTTTATTGAGAATGTGAGACTTGCTGCTACGTCAAGTGAATCTGACGACTTTGCGTTTCAGACGGATAGAGTTGTTACTTCAAGTGAGTTTGACGACTTTGCGTTGCTGATGGAAAGTGTTATTGTTGCTGCTATGTCAAGTGAGTCTGACGACTTTGTATTGCTGATAGAGACAGTTGTTACATCAAGTGAATCTGAAGACTTTGCGTTGCTGATGGAGAGTGTTGTTGTTGCTGCTGCGTCAAGTGAATCTGACGACTTTAGTTTGCTTGGCCACGACAGCTGTATGAAGATTCATCCCGTCCGGGTTACCAACGTAGCGGTTTGAATTGATTGGGAATCGAACCTGGGATCTTTCGGTTGGTAGTCGCGTAACTTAACCATTCGACAAAAGTGATCGCTAGTGTCTAGTGATACTGATTAATTAAGATACCACTATAATCTGCGACTGTAATAAATGATACGGTTCCAAATCACACAACGGTGTATAAGTTTTTAAATAACACTGGATAAAAATATAAAAGACGGAATCACGCATTTCTTCTTTAGGCATTCCAAGTCTTAAGCCCCGAGGCCACTGGCAATTTAATGTTACTGTTGTAAGTAAACATAAATTATTTCAGAATGAATTCTAATATAGAAACCAGAACTATATAATAAGTATTTTGAACATACTAAGCTAAAAATTTGTTAAATGAATATTTTTTCGCTTAAATGCAAATAAATGTAAGATAAATTAAGACACAGTAAATTTAAAACAACAAAGCCAGAGATACAGAATTTTTTTTAAAAAAACTAAGCTTAGTGAAACCTTAAATAACAAACACCTTTATTTGACGCGGGAAACTTTTTTTTTTCAGAAAAGACGAAAACGTTAAAACAAATCGAAAAATTACAACAACAACAACAAAAAAAAATCCATGTAGGGAAAAGAACATTTTATCTTCAAGTAAAAGAGGCTACAATTTAGAGAATCCGGGAATGAAAAATCAAATAAATAAACAAAAGGAAAAATGATTCTCTCCCAAACTTAAAACTGAACAAGCTCTACAAGTTCACTGGATGCTGGAAAAAAGAAATATAATACGAGGGAGAAAATGGCAATAATTACACATAACCGCACCCTACTCACCCTATTTGCATAGCCCTTCAAAAATACTGAAAGGCAATATTCTGCAAATTTTTTTTTTGGGTGAAAATTTTTTTGATTATTTATTTTTACCCTCCCAGATGAAAAGAGGGGAGGACTAAAAGATAGGGAAGCGGCACTTGAAGACCGGAGTCACGTGATTTATGGCGTCATCCACCAAAGGGTGAAGGATGGAATTTCATAATCACATGGATTTTCCAGTCGGCCAAATCTCTTTTTTTAGAGTTAGAGGGGGGAGGGGGAGGGGTAGCCCTTCACCCGATGGTTTCATGAATGGATAACCGGAGGAAGAGCTGACACACTGCGCATGCGCGTGGTTTACTCACTAGGTAAACAGGAAATGACGTGCAATTCATATTTCGCTGTTTTGAATAGCTTTGATTTTATCGATTGAAATGTGGATTTGAACCCTTTGGTATACTATGACGTTCTCTGATCTTGAAAATAAATTATATTACTTTGATATTTGAATTTGAATAATTTTTGATCAAGTATCTAATGAATTTTAACGCATGGGTACATAAATTGACATAAATATACAGCAAAAAATAGCTTAAATATAATAATGATTATTAATATAATAATTAATTAAAATAATTATTAATATAATAATAATTATCATTAAAATAATTAATTAAATATAATTTAAGTATAATAGTGTTATTTAATTCGGGAATTAATTTATCAATATTCAAAAATTTAACATTGATATTTTTAAATCTCCTTAGGTCTGTAGTGCTTTTTGGTATCGTTGGATTAATTTGTTTTTACATGTTTGTATTTATGCTTTTAATTTAGGGCGAGTGGTGAAGATTTGACAGGACTTGGATAGGATTATCTGGATATAGGTGTATAGTTATCGTGTGAGAACATGATGTTGTTTTGGTTTGGGGGTTTTGATGCCTCAAAATTCACGGGCAGAAAATTGAAAATATACTGCTTATGAGCCACTACTTTTCCCATTTAGGGCTATTAGAAGATGATAAAGAAGGCTGCCACACTTGGCATCTTAATGCCAATAAAAGTTACAATTAGGGGTGAATGTTTGTATTTATCCGAATTTTCTGTAGTCGAAGTTATCGCTTGAAGAAGAACGGAGAAGAAAATGGGAATGAACGCGAAACAGTG
>JAPMOQ010035884.1:87666-105712 GCA_026543055.1 Argiope trifasciata
TATATATATATATATATATATATATATATATATATATATATATATAGGATTTTCAATTTTCCCATCTATTAAAAAAGTTGTTTTGTGCCTCGATTGATTTTTAGATGGTCAAAAACCATCGCTTTTCTAAATGGTACTGATTGCGAAATATGAGTCATGTGAGAACATGATGTTTTTCTGTCGGATTGATACTACCTGATTTAAAAAAAAAGTAACTTACTTACATGATGACTTGAAATTTGTGATAGCAAATTTCAATTAAAAACACTTATTTTAATTTTAGATGCTATTAATATGGAATAAATGAAGGATTTTAGAAAGGAATTTTCTAACAGTTTTCAAGTTAAATTGTTTTTCTGACCCCCCCCCCCCCCCCACGAAAAAACCCCAGTACTTTGAGATAGCTTGAACTTAAAAATATTGTACATAATTCTTGGTATTACTTGAATTGCTAATTGTTCAATACAAATCAGAATAAAAAATAAATATTAATTTAAAAATAAGAAATTAAAAAAATTAAAATTAATTACAAATTAAACATTTATTTAAAAAATAATTATTAATTTGTTAATAGCTGAAAATTTTTATTTATTGGTTGTACCGAATCAATAATTAAAAATCGATGCATTCAATCATGATAAGCTCCAAAAGAAAAAGTACTGTGATTTTGATTTTAAAACGGGAGTAAAAAAATGAGTGAAGCCTATTTCTTTTCATAAAACATGAATTTATTTTCAGAAAAGGGCACTAATACTTCCAAGTATATGCTGAAATAAGTGTCAGAATATGATAGTTTTCCAAATCCACCTACAGGCAATACAGCCTTCGTCTGGAGACTCGCCAAATTTGGCACTTGGCTACAAAGTGAACTTAGCAGGTGCAATAGTTTATACGTCGCGACGCTTTTACTTGTCAATTTAAACATGTTTAATGTATGCAACTGTCACTCAAAACTTGATACGGAGAAAGACATTGAGCGAATTGGGCAACTGATTCTATGCAGCTGTCTTTCGCTGTTATAAAAACAAAATAAAATCAGCAATATCCGTGAAATCCTTGATAGGTAAGGTGCTTTAACCCTTAACTGGGAAGGTGCTATTTACGAGACCGCATTTCATTTAGACTCAAATTATATTTTTTAATGAATGCATTGGTATGAAAAACTGCCAATATGTTCTGCACGTATTTTTCTTGATATATAAATATGTTTTAGAAATATTTTTCAAAATATATTATCATTGAAAAAGTAATTGCATTGGAACATGCATTTTCTCAAATTACAAATTACAACAAAAAGTATTCTTGAAAAAAAACACATTAGTTTTAACTTTTAAATTATATTTATTTTTCCAGTGTACAAAGGTGAATAGAAAACAATGTATTAGAAAATTCAACAACTTTTGTGTTTGTATTCCAATAAGAGTAATTGGGAAAATCCAAATTTTAGTAAGCATTTCAAGGGCAAAATTAAAAAAAAAACTTTCTTGATATACAAATATGTTTTAGAAATTTTTCAAAATATATTATCGGTGAAAAAGTAATTGCATTGAAAGATATATTTTCTACTCAAATTACATGTTACAACAAACAGTATTCTTGAAAAAAAAATTAATTTTTTCTTTTAAATCACATTTATTTTTCCAGCATACAAATATATATACAGTCGATTCCGGTTAATCAGACCACATCGGGACGTGATCATTTTGGTCCTAATAACCGGCTGGTCCGATTACACGAACATGCCCTATGTTACAAGACGAGACGTGCTGTACGTAGTATATTAAAATGCCATTGTGACCTTTATTGTGCGGTACACGCATATGGCAACCATACAAACAAGAACTACTGTTGCTTATGAACTTTATTCATTGAAAAATAAATTTACAAACAAATTCTTCGAAACGATCCACATGATAAGCAGCATGCGAAGCACATTAAAAAAAAGTTCTTATTAAATTCAAGTCAACGTTTGAAGAACTTACTAACGAGCTGCCCGTTCTAAGAAACAAAGTGCTTGCTCACCTCCCACTGGTTCTTTTCCCTTTCGGACTTCCTGCTGTACACAGGCGACTTGTGGCTTCTTTTTTATCTTCCCTGCCACGTTCTTTGGTCCGTTTAAACGGAATTTTGGTTCAAATAAGCGAATAATATTAGGCTTATGTACATAGGATTTGTTTCGGTTCTTTGAGATTCGGTCCGAATAAGCGGCTGGTCCGATTATCCGGTGGTCCAATTAACCGGATTCGACTGTATATATATATATATATAATGGAAAATTGAGCAACTTTTGTGTTTGTATTCAAATCAGAGTAATTGGGAAAATTCATCCGTTGGTAAGCATTTCAAGGACAAAAAAAAAATTTTTTTTTTAGTTAACTCGTTTGTCTACATATTAATTTTTATATCTATTAATCCATTTATGCCTAAGGTTAAAAAAAATTGGAATTTTTTCATGAAATATCTATATGTTAGGTAAAAAATATATTAAAAATAGCTTTTATGTGAAGGGTGTTCCAAATATGCAACAGCAGGCATAAATGAGTTAATGCCTTTTTTTTACTTGTCTTCTACCGGGTATGTATGTGTCCGTGTGGACATTTTCAGGACATGGTGGGTGAGAAATGCCACCCAAATATCTTTAACTTTATAAAGGCAATTGGTTTTTATACACACGTTTAAGACTTTTAAAATGTTCATGGTCTATTTTTTTAAAAAAAAAAATTGCAACATCTCAGTTTTGTTTGAGTCATTGCCCATATCCTATTTTTTAATTTTTTTTCTCCTCGTTACTTTATAGATATACTAGATGTTTAATTATTTCAACATTTTTTTAAAACTTTTATTGTTGATTCCTTTTAATCTTGCCAGATGTAAAACCATATGCTTGGCACCGTATGGTCAATAATGGCTCTTGTGCCAAAACACCCAACCAACCGAATACATTCCAAACTGCTAAATACACAATTATTTAAGAAAACGATGTGTATTAGGAGTGTTAATATTTTAAGAAATAGAATACAAAATGTAATTTTAAGAAATATAATCAGCTAACATATTGATCGGTTTCATAGTATTACTCAATTTCCAAAATAAGTTCAAAATTTCAGGACCAATTCTTCAACTTAACGCACGCGCAGTGAACCAGCCTTTCCTTCATCAAATCCTAATCGCCAAATTTTCGGGTTTTATTCTTTAATCGGGTTCCGAGGTACTCTTTATCCCTTATTGCTGGCTCATTAAGAGATTTTCTGGAGAAGTGAGCTCGCCATTTTTTTTACGCTCCCCCTTTTCTTTGGCATTATTTTCTCTTTTAGACAAGAAGGGGCGAAAATGTGTCTGTGTGGACAGACATCGAGGGGTAGGAAGGAAGGGGGGGGGAAGAAAAAAATTCTATTTCAATATCCTTTCTTAACCCCCCCCTCCTCCACCATATCCTTTTCACAATTTCTGCATTTGGAGAGAACCCGATTCATCAAATAGTCGTTTTGCGGAGGGAGGACTCTTCTAGGCAGGAAATTGCAGCAGGGGTGGACGAGAAAATATCTCCACCCTCTCCATGAAAAAAAAAAGCCCTCCTCAAAAGCAGATTGCGTACCTGCTTGTTACCAGTTACGGTTATAGGAGATCCTCGAGCTGAAATGTTTAGCTTCCGATTGATGGATTCTTCACGTATAATGGTCCCCGTTATTCGTAGTTGTCCTCGGATACTTTTTGAGGGTTGGTTGGAAAGGCTAGTCTGTTTTTGCATCCCGGGATCTAGGATAAGTGCTGCTTTGGCTTTTCAGTGTCAGATACATTTCGAAAACTCCTAATAGAATTGCTCGTGGAGCCTCTTGTTTTTTTTATTGGTTTTATTGACCTAGGAAGGATTCCAACAAGATACAGAGAATTGCGTGTCTCAAATGATGTTTATTCGGAAAACATATTAATACGCATTTCAACAATTAAAATTCAGAAATGAAATCAATTTTTTTCCTTTTACATCCTGAAAAATCGGTCATTTGGTCAGTCTAATGCCACTTGCTCATACCAAGCCGAATGAGAAGTAGCTCTTTCGAATGAAGTATACACCTTTCGTTGTTAACGAGCACTATTAAGGTGAACGTATGACTTTACTCGAACACACACGATACAACCGTTTTTAGGGGGCGGTCGAACTCATTCATCCATATGCAAGTCAGAATTTAGATCCGAATCAGACAACGATTCATCCTGATTCAGTACCCCCAGATGTATAGTTTTCAAATGAAGGCAGAAGTGTGCGCCTTTCGTTGTGAACGAGCACCGATAAGGTGAAAGTACGACTTTTGTTCGAACACACACGACACAACCCATTTTAGGGGTAGTCGAACTCAGTCTTACACTCATTCATCGATCCGCAAGTCAGAATTTAGATCCGAATCAGAGACCGACTCTTCCCTGATTCAGTACCCCCAGAGGTATCATTTGTTAGGGGAACTTGGAGGACTTTGCAGTCACAACCTATTTGATGTACCCCAACTGCCATTAACCAACACGGCGGTCTTTGACTGGGACGAGGACAGAACTCGTCACCTTTCGGTTACGAGACTGATGCTCTATTAATTAGGCTACCGCGGCCCTCCCTGAAAAATAATTTATAAAAACATTTGAAATAACATGTTCATATTGAAAAGATGCAGTCGACTCTGCATAACCGAATGATCATTGTTAAGAATTCAGTGAAGCACGTGACCTTCCTGGGCGGAGCTAGCCGCCAATCATGTAAATATCACGTGGTCTCATTGTTGATGTTTGTATTTTTTTTCTAGAAGAACCAGATTTGACTCTCATACTAGGGGGAGTGTGGTTTTGGCTCTCACCCGATAAGTTTTATGTGCAAATTCTCTAAGTCTACTGCACTATGGCTTGATCATGTTAGTTTTGTTGTTGATTTTAACCAATAAACCACATCAAAGACAACCTGTGTCTTCAAGTCATTTCACCAGAGCAACAAACTTCACTATCACGTAAACTATTGTGTGATCTAGAAAAGCTGCAATCATAATTTTTTAAATCATCACTGTTTATGTGATTTAATTATTTTTAATAATTGTTTTTAGTTAATTATTTTATTTGTATTTTTTTAAAATTCTTTGTATACTTGCTCATATGTATAAATGAATACTGAACATGTATGTCGCAATATGCTTCAATCCATAAGTATGTTTGCGAATGTTAGGAGAGAGTTCTTCAGATATTTTTTGTAAACAAAAAGATCCGGTGTTGATGTGAAGCTGGTGCAAGCAGGCACCCGCTCGCTCTCCGTTAGCGGCAAAAAGTATTATTTGTTCGCTCGTTGTTAGCGGCACAATCTATATTTCAATATATATTGTGTATCTGTGATTGTTTTCCAACTATCTATATGTATATATATTTGTGCGTATGTGAAAATAAACAAGAAAAAGTAAAGAAGAAGTTTTCCTTGGATTAAGTACACACAGCCTGCGCCACAATCACACTGGTCTCCCAATCAAGAAATTGTGACTTCGAATCCCGCTAGCGATAATAAGATTTTAAATATTAAGTAAATATTTATTTAATTCCTTGATTTATGCTTACTTTTATTTTATGTTCCAGAAGATTCTGGATCTTTCTTTAGTTACCAGATAATTGCTCACGGCTTTTCTAACTGTCTCCAGAAAAGTATTCTGGAATTTTCTCTGTTGATATAAAAGTCTAAGGTGGTGTCCCACCATAATGGTAGAGTCTCAAATCATAACACCAAGAGTGTAATCTCACCCATGGTGTTAAGATTTGAGTTAATGAATTGGTTTAGCTTTATTTCCGGTGAATCATTGAGTTATGCACTAAAGTACCTACGTGACAATGTTCATCGAAACCAGTTAAAGTGTTTTTCGAACTAATCAAACTGTGATACCAAAAAGGATCGGGAGTTGAGGTGGCAACCATTTCCATTTTTACTAAAATTAGTCGGTGAGTAGATTTCGTCAATTAATTTTGCTGATTTGTAGAAATTACAAAACCAATTAGAATGCTAATTTTTAAAGCTTAATTCCAAATAGTTCTTAATTATAGAAGCAGTTAATCGAAATTTGCCTGCTAAGTTTAGTTTAGCTATATTAACTTCTCGTTGTAAAGCAACACTAGGGCTATTTGGGGACGGACCTCGTCATTTTGAACCGCAGTCAAATGAACGAGGACGACACCTGAGCTGGCACCCTCTCTCCATTCCACTCCACACCAGTGGGAGGACGTTTGACCTGACGGATTTAAAGTGCGACAGACCCCCTTACGCGAAGGTTCTTCGGTAGAATCGGGTTTCAAACCTGAGACATTACCACCAGGCCACCACGAACTTGAAGTTGGTTGGCATGATTAGATTAAAACTATTAGAAGGATAGTTGAACAGCTGGCAGCCGAAGGCGACTAGTTAATCAGCACAACAATTCATATAATAAAGGAAATGTCTCCTTAGAAAATTAAGCAGAATTGACTATTTTTTGTGTTTGCAATTAATTTTTTAATATTAATATTTCAGTAATTTAAAACACAAGTATGGCAGATATGTCATGGGAATAAGAAAAAAGAAATCTAAAGGCATAAAAAAACGAAAAAAAAAACATAGTTTGAAAACTTTTACAACAACAAATAAATCATTGAATAAACAACTGCATTATCAAAAGGAGGAATAATACGACATCAAAATTGAATTCACACTTGATACAACAATCTGCACTTCATTATAAAAATATCAAAACAACCACTTTTTTTAATATCTTCCGAGAATTCACAAAGAAAAAAATAGACAGATAAGGAACCAAAACAATGCCGCACAGAGATTTTTATAAAACCACACAAACAAGAAAAAAAAAAGATAACCACCACAGAATAAATAAATTTGGAGGGCTTGTAATTTATCAAATAATAAAAAAAACGAAGCATAAAAAAATAAAAATAAATAAAAAGTCTGTTATTCAAAGGGAAAAAAAATTCGTTAACAAACGCTGCATAAACTTTAAGAGGATAAAATAAATACCACAAAATATTTCACATTTTTATTTTTATTTTATCTTTCTTCATCTAATTTTTAAAAGCTCCGTTATAAGGAAGACAAGATGAAAGGATAAAAAAAAAAATGATGAGCATTTTCACCCATTCACAATGACATTTCCCATGGAGCGTTTGGGAAGTGAAAAAAAAAGGACCCTAATTATTTATGTGATATGTCTGACACTTCCTTCAGACGATTATTTTTTACTTTATAAGCGGGGGAAGAAACTCAGAATGGCAACTACTGCAGCGATGAATTGAGGATCACTTTGCTCTGAGGACAAGGGAAAGTGGTGCATAGTTATTATCTTGTTCCAAGATTCGAAAGAGATTTCAAAAAAGGAATTGAATTTAAATTATGGACATATATTTATTGGAATTAATTCTTTCAAATAAAGGAGACCAGTATTTTGCATTTAGCAATACAGTAAACTACCTGATACCCACCGCGTTGCGGACACCAAAAAAATAATATTAAGTACTATCAATCAATAATTTTGTAATGTTTCATCGAAATAGGATGAACGGTACGACAGTATATAAAATAAGAACAAACAAATATTCATTTTTATATATTAGATTTATGTATTCTTTTAGAATTGTAAAAATTGGTGTTCTTTCAGAATGGTAATAAAAGAAACTATTTATTGTATCTCGTGATTCGTTTTGATATTCGTGCAGAATTCTCAAATTTAATGTTAGAAGATGCGATTAAAATATGTTCTTTTAAAATTGATTAAACATATTTATACCACCAGCGGGTGACCGAGCTCCGCTCGGAGAAAACAGGTATCGAAGCTAACTCGAAGATTTAAATTTTCAATTGTGATTTATCAAAACAATACATGCCATAAGAAAATTTGTGAAACCATTGGTGAAAAGATAACCGGTTAAAGTACACCATTGTAAACTATTCTAAACAAAGTTAGAGTTTGGAAAGGGAACTATTCTATACAAAGGTAAAGAAAGGTAAAGATTGAAGTGTGTTGAAGTTCAATATTTTTGACAAATTTATTTAGAAAAACCAAACATATATACATACATAAGAAGCATATTATAAACCTATAACAGCATAAACATAAAACTTTATTAGTTCGCCATATTGGCTATAGATGGCAACACGTTACCGCTTGAAAATTTAAGTAGTCATTATGGCGAACTAATAAAGTTTGAAAATATCCTATCTGTAACTCCGAACTGCTCGACCGTAGCGCTTCAAAACCGGCGCCAATCGATTCCTCGTGGCCAAAAACCCCAGACCCCTAAGTTTACCGGAGTTTATTAATTCTGGGGCGATTTTCGACGTGGCAACCATTCCTCGTATTATAGTATTAGATAAAATCGTTAATATAGATGAAATGATAATTTTTGAAAATTAAGATGGTGCAACATTATTTGTACTACAATATTGCTAAAATTTAATTAAAATTTAAAACCCCAGGGTTGGTCTTCCCAAATTTTTCTCGCATAATCCGTAATGAAGTTGTTACCTCTGAGAATGACTTGCATGATACTTCCCTACTATAGCTACAAAATATGAACCTTTAATTTGGATTTAGCATTTCTACAGAAACTATTGTGTCTACTTGATATAAATCTAGAATCCATGCAGTCATAGAATGTAATGTATATAAATGTTATATAAATGCTGTATAATTGCATTGAATTAATACACTCCAAAACTGTTTTCCCCCCACCAAGTGGTATCCGAAACATAATTTCATGAATGTTTCAAGAAACATCAAACAAGGATTTTTTTAAAGTTTAATTATATGAACGTCTCCTTTTACTTCTAGGACAGACCTCGTAATTCTGAATTGCTGTAAGATGATGAGGAGCATGACATACTTGAGCTGACACTTTCGTCTCCAAACTTCCACACCACACCGGCAGAGGCTATTTGACCTCGACGGACTTAACGTGCACCAGACTTGATTACATGGCGGTTCTTCGGTTGAATCGTGTTTGAACCTAAAACCCTCCTGTTCCTAAGTCGAGACCTAACCACCAGGCCTCCAGGATTTTTTAAGAAAGTAATAGGTATCTTCTATGAACGATTCTTTCCTGCTTTGACAAAATAAAACGCATACTACTAACATCTGTATAAATAAAAATGAATGCTTGTCTGTTATGCCTCTTATGCGCTGCGTTACCACTAATCCAATTACGTCATAGAATGTAATGTACTTATTACATATTACTTGCAGTTACGGAATGGTTATAGGCAAAATTAAATTATCTAATATAAAAAAATATTTTTGGATTTGTTTAACGCATCGATTAACCATGGATTAATCACCAAATAACTCGCCAAGGAGACACTACAGATTCAGTAAAGATACTAAATTCAAGCCAGGCGTTAATATTTCGTAATTATTACGTGAATGCTAAGTAATTCGTTCTCTGACGTAATAGTTTTATTAGAAAGTTTTAGAGGAACCAGTTATATAAGTTTGAAATTTTAGCTAAACATTTATTAAAATTTTAGCGTTTTTCACAGTAACTTTCGAAAATATTATAGTGCAAATAATTTTGCACCCTCTTAAGTTTCCAAAAAATTATATTTTCAACTATAATAAAGATTTTATGATATAAATATATTTTCTATATTTAATCAATTTTGAAAGATAATATTTTAATCACATTTTTTAACATGGAATTTAAGAATACTGTATGAATATTAAACGAATCACGAGTATACAATAAATAGTTTCTTTCATTACCATTCTGAAAGAATACCAAGCTTTACAATTCCAAAAGAAGACACAAATCTAATACATGTAAATGAA
This sequence comes from Argiope trifasciata, assembly GCA_026543055.1. Taxonomy (NCBI): domain Eukaryota; kingdom Metazoa; phylum Arthropoda; class Arachnida; order Araneae; family Araneidae; genus Argiope; species Argiope trifasciata. The sequence continues at coordinate 97,488 of JAPMOQ010035884.1, forward strand.
TATTTGTAGAATACAATACGAAAAACAGAATAAATACTATTTATGCTTCACCTTTATATATCCTTCAATTTCAATGAATGTGTTCACTTCAAAAAGAAAATAAATATAATCTATACTTATAATAAAGCTCAATGTGTGTGTGTGTGTGTGTGTGTGTGCGTGTGTGTTGGCGCTCTACAGGCCAGACCGTTGGACGTACAGCTACCAAATTTGGTACATGTATACCTTGGAGGTCCGGAATGTGCACCTCGGAGCCCTTTTTTCGAATTTTTAATTAGAATTTGAATTAATTAAAATTTAAGCGAAATGTCGTCGTTTTTCCGCTATAACTTCCGAAAATATGATCGCATAAACATGATTTTTACATCAATTTAAAGATTGAAAAATTAGCCTTCTAATGGTATCAGTGTTTTAATGTATAACTTAAACTTCTATTTTTAACGAATTTTTAAAGAAATATTTTAACCATGTTTTTTTAGCACGTGACTAGATAAAATAAAAGAATGCCGGAAGTTCAAATAAAAAAAATTATCATCGCAAAATAAATTTACAGAAATGCAACTTTCAGCACGTGACTGGATAAAATAAAAGAAATATAAAATGTGATATTTTCTTTAAAAAATAAATGCAAAGCAAAGGATTCTAAGATCGTTTGCAATATCTGTATCATTAACTCCATAAATCTTCTTTATTTACAGTAAACCTGATTGAATTTAGACAGGATATGCATTGAAATCCCTACTTAATGGCATATTTATGTAATCGTTTGCAATATCTGTATCATTAATTCAATACTTTTTTTCCCTTTCTCGCTTTTTTTAAAAAAAACATATTTAATATTTTGGCAACATCATCGAAATTTTTTTTAATATTTTGGAAGCATAACCGATGGTTAAAACTGACTGATTATAAAAGTAAATATTATTAAGCAAAGGTGTACTTTTAGAACTTTCCGTCCATCATCTTAAAGAAAATATTAATTTCAGGTCAATCAATTCCCGGAATTACTTCAAGGCTAATGAATATGTGATTTAATTGAACATTTTAGAACGCTTTACTCATGGCGAACCAGCTGATCGCCAAAGGCGGCTAATTCCTTATAAAACAAGGTAACTATTTCAAATTCCAAACGATATTTCCAAGATTATTTCTTCTGTGACAGCAACGTGCTGTGTGTACCAGCTAGTAGTAAATAAAAATTAAGGATGTTAACTGAAAACAATTATGAAGACTTATCTAGTTTTGAAGTTCATTACACACGACGGTTCTTCTGTGGCATTGGGTTATAACCTCAAACCCTCCGGTTCCAAAGTCAAAACCTTATCACCAGGCAACCTCGGCCCTAAGATTTTTTAAAAAGTAATGGGTATTTTCTATGAATGATTCTTTCCTGCTTTTACAAAATAAAAAAACAACAACTATTACTAACATTATTAGCATTTAAAATCATGCCATTTGATTTATCGTAAACTGTAACATTTCATGATATCAAAAATTTAGAAATGAATATATTTGGCAGTTGATTTCTTTCAGTCTGATTCTAGCCAGACAGTCTCGATTCTTTTCAAATGAAGCACCACATTTATTAGATTCAAAGAAACAATTCTGTAGGTTTCTACTTTTGTGTATCTATGTTTTGAGGTATAAAGTTTCGGAATTCTTCCCTTTATGTCAAAGTAAAAGATTTAAAAAAGAAAACAATAGAATACACGCCAAGAAACGATAAATCATTCAATCTGTCATCTGTGATCAGATAAAGTCACGGTTAACCTTTCCAGATTTCCATTTTCCTTTTAGGTAGAAAATTACCCCCCACCCCCCTATGAAAGAAGACAAAACTTTATGGAATGAAGAAGTGTTTTTTTTCCATAAATCTCTTCTGCTTACAATTAAAAATTTTGTATTTTAATCTAGTACAAAGGACGGGAAAGCAATATCGTTTGAATTTCTTCTTTTTTTGCATATTTTTATATAAAGATTTTACTTATTATGTGATTCGCCATGTGGCCACCTCAATTGAAACTATTATAAAATCTTCTGATTATATTTAAATAATATGGTGATTGATTAATGGATTCATAGTCAGTTCTGGTACTCTAGGTTCTGATAACAAGTGTTCCTCCATAGCTATCTGATCTATCAATCCCATCGTATGTGCAAGCATCAGGTTGTATTTTCCTTATGATTGCTTATTCATTATTGCTTTTGGTACATATATTCTATCGAAAGTTGCCTCTGATATGGGAAACATTCGTTATGGAGACGAGTTCTTTCTATTAGTTGACTGATTCTTGCTGCTTGGGAGTGGTTAAGTTACTTTCACTTCTAAGACTTGAACTCTCATCTTTCTGTTTCTATGACGGTAAAATATAAAAACTCATGCTTATGCAAAGTGGAGATAACTCTAACTTGATTATGTCTATTTATATGACGGTAAATTATAAAACACTCATGACTAAGCAGATTGGAGATAACTCCAATCTGATTATGTCTCTCTATAAGCGTCATCTGACCGTGGTTCAAAATTACGAGGTCCGTCCCAAAATAGCCCTCGTGTTGCTTTAAACGGGACGTAAATATAACTAAACTAAACTAAACTCTCTATATGATGGTAAAATATAAAAACTCGTGATTAAGTAGAGTGGAGATAACACCAACCTGATTACGTCTATTTATATGACGGTAAAATATAAAAACTCATGCTTAAGTAGAGTGGAGATAACTCCAACCTGATTAGGTCTATTTATATGACGGTAAAGTATAAAAACTCATGCTTAAGTAGGGTGGAGATAACTCCAACCTGATTACGTCTATTTATACACTCTATGGGTGCACCACGAGTTATTTGATTACTAAATGAATTTTCACTTTTGTTGGAGTTGTTGATGTAGGTCTTATGGTGGGGAGCTAGCCATGGCGGTGATGATCCTTATTTTCTGCGGGTGTAAGGTCCCAACTTCGGAAAAGGAGAGTTTCAGGTTCAAGATCCGATTCCACTGAAGAATCATTGTGTAAGTGGGTCTGATGCACGTTAAGTCCGTCGGGTCAAACGTCCTGCCGCTGGTTTGTCGTGGAAGTTTGGAGAGGGAAGTGGCAGCTCAAGTGTCGTCATCGTTCAAAATTACGAGTCCATCTCAAAATTGTCCTAATGTTGCTCCCAACGTTACGTTGCGATAACTAAATTTAGATTCTGTGTTGATATTATCCTTCGGATGTTCTATGATCCCTAATGGATGCCTCAGATCTTTTTTGTGGTTATATTATTAGAGCTACTAATAAGATGGAGTTCAAAAGCAGGGTGTGTACTGAGAAAGTGCTGCAAAAATTATGTACTTTTAAGCGATATGTTGTCGCAAAAAAAATTAAGCACTTCTGTACATGTATGCGCATGTAAACTGCGTATTTTCTAATCCTAGGTTATATGTCTAGATCAATCATTAAGCATAAGAAATATTTTCAGATCTATTTGCCGCATCTATTAACATTGGATTAACTCGCCAAGGAGATACAGCAGATTCAGTAATGATTTTAAATTAAAGTTATTGTATGTAAATTCAATTTAAGTCTTTCTTTGAGGTAATAGTTTTAACAGAGAGTGAGCGTGAAAGTTTTAGGGAAATCAGTTCTGTAGGTTTGATATTTTAACTACACATTTAATAAAATTTTAGTGTTTTTGCAGTAACTTCCCAAAATATTAAGATATAACTAATTTTCCACCATCTTAATTTTCGGAAATTTATCTTTTCAACTTTATTAAAGATTTTATGGCATAAATATATTTTCTAAGTTTCATCAATTTTAAAAGAAAATATTTAATCGTAATTTCTAAAATTAAATTTGATAATTCTGATCGAATATTAAACGAATTACGAGATGCCATAAATAGTTTCTTTCATTACCATTCTGAAAGAACACTTAGTTTTATAATTCTAAAAGAATACATAAATCTAATACATATATATATAAATCAATATTTGTTAGTTCGTACTTTATATAATGTCGTGCCTTTCATCCATTTCGATAAAACATTGCAAATTATTGATTGATTGCAATTAATATTATTTTTTACTGCGCCAACAACGCGCCGGGTACCAGTTAGCAATTTAATAAAAATTCGTGGGACACCTTCATGATGGTGCTGAAAAGCTTTATTAGTAATGACTACAGGGATTGAAACTAATTTTTACACATTGTGCACCAAGCAATCCAAGTTTTCATGCCCTCCCTATATTCCCAATATAAATAAATGTTCAATTAATTCAAGTGATGGTCCACTGCAAGGACCATCACTGTTAATTCAATCTTATCATCGGAGAATCCCTACTTCCAGCCAAATCTCTTCACCGAATGAAAAAAAAGTCTAGTTAATCCTTTGCCTGCCTTAATCGCAATTTTATCGCTTCATTCTCCACTTTATCGTCCTCCCTTTTAGACCAGCTTCCTTCCCCTCAAACCGGAATTTTCTGTTTCTTGTGTTTGATTATACCATTCCGCAGTGCAGCTGGATATACAAAACTTGTCACGTTATTCTCCATCATTAAACGCTACCGACTGAGAATTGTTTTGACTAGGCGTGTTATCGAATCCGCTATCTGCCATTAACCGTTACTTCGGGATCAATGCATCTGTGACTTCAATAGTAAGTGGATGCCGTTTTTATCACTGCTGTTAAGTCATTTGTTAAGTTGGATTGTTATGTGTTTGTGGCGTTGCTGTTTTTTCCGCTTAATTGAGTTGGTTTATTTTCATCGCATTGGTTTCTTTTAGATGGTAATTAGCAAATATAGATATAATTTTGTGGTATAGCTTTGGATTTATTTTATTTAAGAAGTTACTTCCACTGACATTGCATGATTTTATGTATATAAAAAGAAGTTAACTAAAAAAAGCCTCCCGATATTCAAACATTTGTAATAATTTGATTATATTTATCATTCAGTCAAATAAACAACAACAACAAAAAATTTAAATTCTAAAATTCGGTCTAAACCGGTTTGAAATGCATCAGATATTGCGCATGCGTCAACTTTAAAAAACACATCGATGATTTTTTTTTCAAGATTGCCAGGACATTCAAAACATTTTTGCAAACCATGAAAAATTTTAAAAGTGAAAAATCAGTTTAAACCGGTTTAAAAATTTATGACGCAATGCGCATGCATGAGTTTTTAGAAAGCAGATGATTTTTTTTTTCTTTCGAGATTGACGAGATTTCCAAAACTTTTTTGCCAGCCAAAAAACCCTTGAAAATTGCCATTTATGCTTTATTTATTGCCTACGAGATTTCAAGCTTCACCCCCCCTAAACAAAACAACATCATGTTTTCACATGATAAAAACACACATTTTTTCTTTCGAGAATTGACGAGAGCTCAAAAACATTCTTTTGCCAGCCAAGAAAAAAATTGAAAACGAAAACTGCCATTTATGCCGCATTCATTGCCTATGAAATTCCGAACTTCACTCCCCTAACCAAAACAACAACATGTTCTCACATGATAAAAACATACTTTTTTTCTTTCGAGAATTGACGAGAGCTCCAAAACATTTTTTTGGTAGCCAAGAAAAAATTGAAAATGGAAACTGCCATTTAGGCTTTATTCATTGCCTACGCGATTTCAACCTTCAATTATCCAAACCAAAACAACATCATGTTCTCACATGATAAAAAAAACGCAATTTTTTTCATAATTTATTTTTATTTAACTAAAAAAAATTTGAATCCGCAGTAATCAAATTTTGATTTGAAAATCAAACACGACGAAAAAAAGTTTTCAAATGCGCTTAATAATGTATTTAATACGATTTCGTCAAAAACAAGCTCTATTATTTAAGACACACAGATTTCGAGCTTCAACCTTTTTAATCAAACACCATCATGTTTTAGCATAATAAAAACATACATATTTTCTTTCCAGAATTAACGAGAGCTCCAAAACTGTTTTTGCCTATCAAGCTTCGAGCTTCAGCCCCTCCTAACCAAAACATCATCATGTTCTCACATGATAAAAACACACATTTTTTCATTATTTCATTTTTATTAAATGGACAAAAAATGAATCCACAGTAAGCAAATTTTGATTTGAAATTCAAACACGACGAAAAAGGTTTTCAATGCACTTAATAATATATTTAGTAAGATTTCTTCAAATAAAAGCTTTATTATTTGAGGCGCAGAGAATCTTTTCACACAAAACATGACGGTAAGATTCCGTCGAGACCCATCCCAGTATTAATTTAATGAATCGATGTAGAAGAAAACAGGTAAGAAATTTCGAATTTGCCATCCATCTTGATCGAACACTTCTCAACAGCCCGACGTTCGGTCTACATTAAAACCCTTTGATTCATCACTCGGTGGGCCATTTTTCATCGTCAGAAAATCAACATCGCGATTTTTATACAGCTCGCCATCAAATATATCTTTTTAACAAATGGCATGTCAGCATTCCCCACCATTTACTGTCAAGAGGCAGATTGTTAAATTGGAGGAAAACAATCGAGATATTTAGTTAGATTCGAAATGATTTATTTTATTCCCATTTTATAAGGTTTTTTTTGCTGTGAATGCTACCTGTACCTGTGTCTCTGTTGTCGAAAATTATTTTGATAGATGGTGTTTTTAATTTTTTTTGTCGTTTTCTTTTAGAGCGTTTAATTCAGTTTAATTAACATCCCTTTTAAGAACTATACGAGGATTTTGTTTGGATGAATCTCATATTTAGGAAAAGTATTGCTGTCCATATTAGGAAGAATCAACGAGGTTATAACGTAGTAATTCATAGATAATCGCTTGAATATTTATTCACTTAAACCCATCAAAGAAAATGAAAATAAATATGAAAGAGTAACAACTTTTATATTTAAAGTTTCTTTATTAATATTTTTGTTTTCAAAACTTGATAAATGTAGTAAAAAATTATAAAATAAAAATTAATATAACCAGCGGGTGTGGTATCTCCAGAACTTTCTCGCCTAATCTCTAATAAAGATATTATAACATTTCGTACAATATTTACGAAATATTAACATTTAGCAAGAATTTAGCATTTTTATTGAATCTATCGTGCCATCCTAGGCGAGTGATTTGAATGAATTATTCTTGATAGCACTTTTAATAACGACCAAAAGTCGATTTTGTGTTTTAAGATGAATTTCTCACAACCGAGTGAAGCAAAAATTTGACACAAAATTACGCTTTTAATCACAAAATTCCGTATCGAATTCGAAATATTTAAATCATTGCGCGTTTGAGTAATCGGTTTGAATGCTTCTGAAATTGATGATAATTTCCTCATTGAATGTGACTCAAAATTTGGCTGATGTTTACACTGTAATGTTAATGTGTGTTACGAATTTTATCCAGTACATATCTCTTCGTTTTACCTTTATCATGTTAATTTATATTCATACAGACGTACAGGTAGATTTCCTGTGAAAGGAATTTTCTCAAAATTTGGACGAAATCTACAAATTTGATGTAAAGAATGTATATCAAATTTCATGAGTTTAACTTAAAGCATTTGTGTGTTTTCTTTGCCACAGACTAAGAAATGGACATTAAAACGTTGAAATTCGTAAAAATCGCGTTAGAATTCTCTATATTAAAACACATGAAAGTGAAAAGGGTGTTCTTTTGAAGAAACGCTACTGGATTTGTTCCAAACCTTAAAACACATTTATATCTAAATGATAAAATTATATATTCCACTTTTATTCTTCTGTCTCTATGAATTTTCGATTTATCGAATTTGGTATTAAGAGCAAAAGGAATTCCAATAATCTCTGATGAACTTTCTTCAGTAGAATCGGGTCTCGAACCTGAAACCGTACAGCTCAGAAGTCAAGATCGGCCACCACTAGTCCAGGCCACCGCGGTCATTCATTTAGATATGGATATACAAATTTATCACAAATGAATTTCCGTAGAAATTTGTCAAAACTCTACAAATTTGATTTCAAAAATACATGCTAAATCCCATTATTCTTATTCAATGTGATACCGAATTATCGTTTTTATTTAGACATATTTACAAAAATGGAGTTTCCGAACTCGTAATGATCTAAAAGACGAAGGTTATTCAAAATATGGAGGTCAGACCTTTGGACGATTACAATTCGTATACGAGAATGTCCACACAGTCTGTGGAATAGATGCCGGCATTCTCTTAACTTAAAATTTCTTTTCCTTGAGAACATATTTCCAATGCAATTTAGTACATCAAA
>JAPMOQ010035884.1:114707-124834 GCA_026543055.1 Argiope trifasciata
TTTTTCCCCAAAACATATTACATATAATTACAAAAACAGAAATAAATATTTTAAAGTACAATTTAAGTAATTCTCCGATGTCGTTCCAAAAAAAGAAGCACTTAAGAAAAAAAATATTTCCCATGTTTCGATTTGTATATAAAACTGGGCTTAAAAGAAGCATCGAAAAAATAAAAAAAAACAAGTATTAAAAGATTATTTCATAACATTGAAAGACTTCTTCGGTCTCCAATATTAATTTCTGAAAAATGTCTTTCTTTTCGATGTTTTTCGTGGAATGCATATTCGAAATGAATTGGTTACCTTCCCTTAAAGGCAAATAGATACAAATCTCTGATTGAAGATTGAAGCAAGGAACACTTGAAGAAGGTAAGCTTATGATATTTTGTGAAGATTAAATTTTTTTTTTATAAAGATCTCTTATTTGTTACACTTCAGTTACAGAATGATGCATTCACGTTTTAATAAATAAGCAAAAGGCCAAAACCAAAAATTCTGTTCTTTGGATTTTTTTTCATATTTATTACTTTATTTAGATATTGATCATTTATAAGAGAATTCGAATCATAATTCTTTGAAAATTAAATATTTTTTCCCAGTATTTTGTTCTTTTTCTATAAATATTCATTTTTACTACTTCATAGGACTATATGTTTTGAAAAGAGTTAACAGAAATGCTGAAACATAGTTTCAAAGAAATGTTGAAATGAATTAAATAAATATTTTGCTTTCTCCTTTTCTAATATGTAATGTTTACATTTATTTCTATGTTAAAAAATTGAAGTATTTTTCTATGAGAAGAATTTTATTTGAATTTGGAAACGCCTTAGATTTGAGGTTTATCTTAATGTTTATTCTAAAGTTTTTACTGATTATTTTCTTATAGTTTTTGACTAATTTGTTTGTATGATATATATAATGTGGCTCAGTTTAATAGTTTTTGATGTTGCAGCAATTCTATAAATATATTTTAAAATTATATTTTATTTCCTTGATTTCTTTATATGAACAAAGAATAAAGAAATGTTAACTAACTGATGGTAAGAAGCTAATATTAAGTTGAGAATTAATTTATCTGCTTTAAAATAAACTATGTTTGGTCAAGACACTTTATTATGATCTTGAGAACTGATTAAATCAAAATTTATTTTGAGTCATTAAGATCTATTATTTGAGTGATTAAGATACATTGTTTGAGGGATTAAGATCCATTGTTTGAGCGATTAAGACCCATTGTGTGAGCGATTAAGATCCATTGTGTGAGCGATTAAGATCCATTGTGTGAGCGATTAAGATCCATTGTTTGAGCGATTAAGATCCATTGTTTGTGCGATTAAGATCCATTATTTGAGTGATTAAGATCTATTATTTGAGAGATTAAGATCTATTGTTTGAGTGATTAAGATCCATTGTTTGAGTGATTTGTGAGTTTGATGACCCTTTAAAATTATTAGTAAAAGGCAATTTCCAAACTAAATTGGAGGATTACAAAATAACAGCGGCATTAATTTCTTTTTGTGTACAATATTTGATATTAGAATGCAAACATCAGTTTCATTACATGATATTCAGTTTAGTTTAGTTACACTAGCCCACTTTAAAGCAACTCTAGGACTATTTTGTGACTGACCTCATAATTTTGAATCTTGTCACATGAGAACGACACCTGAACTGATATCTCTCCCCCCTCTCCAAACTTTCATAATAGTCGACGTTTGGCCCCAACGAATTTAACGTGGCACAAATGCTACACGAAGATCATTCGGTGAAATCGGATCTTGAACAGGAAACCCTTCAGTTTCGAAGCCGATATCTCACCATCAGGCGCTTTATTAGATAAAAAAAAAACATCTTTAGATTTCATGACTCTTATAAAGGCTACATTAAGTTGTCCATGACTAAACGCAACACCTGATAAGTATAATCCATCTGTTTATATTTGTACAAAGTTAACAGCTACGTGTGGAATTTCCCCCATCGTGTCCTTTGTATTTCTGAGTTATTATATTTACCTGTACACCAACAAATAGGCAATCATTATTCGAAATACGATTCTTTTTATTAGATTATAACATTTAGATGCCTATTTAGAGCGTCCATAAACATAAAAATAACTATGTCTTAGATTTACAACTTTGTTTTGAAAAATAATGAAACGAATACTATTGCATTTACAATACTAACACAGCTAAATATTTGGTGTATTGAAAAAAAAATATCTTCTAAAATAAGAAGTTTTTATGCTGAACTATCTAATACTATTTAAGAAACGATATCTACTTCTTTTAGAATGAATACAGATTTTCTTTGCCTTATATATGGGTCCTCAGCAATTTCCATACATTCTCATCTCTAATTAATTAATAGCCACCAACACCATCTGTTTTTGTAGAAACGCATTAAAATTGCATAGAATGATGTGTATCATTGATTTTAAACTTATGTTTTTTTTTTTTTTTTTTTTTTTTTTTTTGGAAATTGAGAACTCTAAAAGGAATTGTAACAGAATGTCACCTATAAAATATTAAAATCCATGAGATCGGATTTAATGAAAAATACATTTTTCTCAATGAATTATATAAAAGAAATTACTTAACAGATATATGCTTAAAATGTAATAATAGTTACAAAAAGAGGTGGAGCTAAGTTAGATCACAATATTAAAACTTTATAGGAGATATAATAAGCGAATTTTCTAATGAAGGAATGGCTTGTAAATACGCATTATATGACAAGCTAATGCATATTTAAAAGTTTAAAAACATCTTTTTAATTATCTCTAATAATTTTGACTCATTTAATCTTATATAATTGATTATTACATTACATGTAGGCAAAAACAGAGATCATTGCAGTAGTCAATAATTTTCTATCCCAAATATGCTCCAGAAGATCACAAATCTGAATTTACATACAGTATAGAAGAAATCTCAATAAATTTAAATTTATATACAATATAGAAGAAATCACTAATTTGAATTTATGTACAATTTAGAAGAAATCACAATAAATTTAGATTCATACACATTATGAAAGAAATCACTATAAATTTGAATTTATATACAATATAGACGAAATTACTATCGAATATTCTCTGTTCCAGTAAACCTCTTTTTTATATGCAAGATTCTACTGATTAGCTTCAAAAAATAAATTTCTCGCTGTATTGGATTTCAGAAGATTCTAATTCAATATTTAGTTTGTTATTTATTAATCGAATAGAACTTAAAAATAAAAACAAAAATTTAATTTCGTTCATGGTCTGATTACATAAAAGTTTTTTTTTCATTCCATAGAATCTCATTATTTATGAAATCGAATTCAATTTTATTTTACATAAAAAATTATAAATAAAATTCTCCATTCAAAGTAACGAATCGTCTGCGTTTCATTGTACGTTAATCACGCATTCGACTGATTTCAATTATTGTACAGAACGGGCAATGGAATAAAAAACAATATTAATTAAAGTCTAAAGATATGAATACTTTATAGTAAGTATACACTAAGTCCTTCTCCAAGTTGGAATATGGAGTTAATTATCTCTTTCAAGTGATTACCTTTTGCTTTAGAAGTTAATTTTTGAATATTAAAAAAAAAATGTGCAGTGAAAAAACAGCTGCATTTTCTATCATGAAACTATGATTTATCTAAACGAAAAACGAAACATTAAAATTCAAATCTTCATTTCAGGATTTTAATTTTTTTTTCGGATAAAAGCAGCAGAAATTAGTGTATCATTGTTTATTAATAAATAGCATTAGCATCACATTTTACATTTTTTTTGTATTTAGCATTATGTAAATTTAATTTTTAGCATCAAATTTTTGCTAATATATATTCTTCTTTTGATCACATTAATAAAATCGTAGATTAACAAAATAGTTTTTTTTTGTTAATAACTAATTGAACTCCTTAGTATTGACTCACATGAGAAATATTTTCATATTGTTTTATAAAAATAAAATAAAATGTGAAACATAAAAATTCTTTTACGTGAAATATAAAACACAAAATCGTCCTCACATCCAAAAATTTACTTTTTATTGAAAAATATCAATTGCACTAAATGGTTTTTAAAAACTGTCATTAACTGATCTTTTGTGTAATTATTAATAATATTTAAAGAATGACACTAAATTTAATTAAACATTGTGAATAGCTATTTAGAAGCCAATAAATATAATCTAATACTATAATACGAGGAATGGTTGCCAAGTCGAAAATCGCCCCATAATTAATAAACTCCGGTAAACTTGGGGGTCTGGGGTTTTTGGCCACGAGGAATCGATTGGCGCCGGTTTTGAAGCGCTACGGTCGAGCAGTTTGGAGTTACAGATAGGATATTTTCAAACTTTATTAGTTCGCCATAATGGCTACTTAAATTTTCAAGCGGTAACGTGCTGCCATCTATAGCCAATATGGCGAACTAATAAAGTTTTATGTTTATGCTGTTATAGGTTTATAATATGTTTCTTATGTATGTATATATGTTTGGTTTTTCTAAATAAATTTTTCAAAAATATTGAACTTCAACACACTTCAATCTTTACCTTTGTATAGAATAGTTCCCTTTCCAAACTCTAACTTTGTTTAGAATAGTTTACAATGGTGCACTTTAACCGGTTATCTTTTCACCAATGGTTTCACAAATTTTCTTATGGCATGTATTTTTTTGATAAATTACAATTGAAAATTTAAATCTTCGAGTTAGCTTCGATACCTGTTTTCTCCGAGCGGAGCTCGGTCACCCGCTGGTCTAAAAAAATCAAGCTTTGTAAATGTTTTTTTTAAACCGTATTTTTTCGGAGAAAATATTTAGATATTAATCCTACACAGATTACATGTGAATGTTTTTCAATCTTACCGACATATGAACGGACCGTTTAAATAAAAAAAAAATAATAATAATAAAAAAAAAAAACCCTGACTGCACTTAGTTTCGAATAGTATTCTAAACTGTATGCTGTATTACAGTATTTATTTTACAGTTTATCTATTAATACTTATATTTTTGAATTGCACTCAGTTTCACCATGGTGTAATCTTGTCCGAGATGATGCTGTATGGCATTGTCACCATGGCAGAAGATAAAAAAAAAGGCTCTAATAATTAGTTATAAAAAACTTTTTTTGTGTGCAAAATTGCGTTTTTTTAAAGGAAAGATATATCTGCAGATAAACTTAAAAAAGCACACATATTAAATATAAATACATAAGTAAAAAATAAAACAAAAAAAAGTGGTTTGAGCTGAGTTCTCACAACAGACACGTCATTCATTTTCTATAATGCGCAGTCACACTTCGAAACGGAAGTTTAGTATACTTTTTCTAATAGTGACTTGGAAAGATTACAAGAGAAAAATAGAGTTGCTTGTTGAAAAACGATATATTACAAAAAGCAATTAAATTATGAAAAATAATCTTGATGATGATAATGTCATGTCAGTGTTTCCACAGAAATGGGGTGCCGCAGCTTCTGAGGGGAAAGACCCCTGAATACCCAGTGGGCAGAAGTCATACGTCTAGCTCATATGAAGATGACACACACATTCGCTTGCACAACCTCTTTTTTACAGGGGAGGCATTCACACATCTCAGATAGAACACAGATAATGAAGAACCATGCCCGAACCGGGATTCGAATCCGGGACGCCCAGATCACGGGGAAGACACGCTACCCCTGTGCCAGGTTGCCGGTAAAAATATTCTTAACTTTGATGTTAAATGTTAATCATCTTAAAGAATAATCCGAGTAATTTGTCCCACGCGTCAAGTGAATTTTAGTGTGAAACACATCTTTGTTGGATGCCCTTCTTTTGATCATCATCGTTATTGCCATTTTAAGTCAAATGCTCTTAACCTAAAAGACTTGATTGGTGAGAAACAACATCTAAATGTTTTTACATTTTAAAAAATCAATACGGATATTGATGAGTATTTAGCACTTTTTCTTTTTTCTGGGTTAACAGCATAAATTTTTGAAAATCAATATTGATATTGATGAGTATTTAGCACTTTTTCTTTTTTCTGGGTTAACAACATAAATTTTAAAAAATCAATATTGATATTGATGAGTATTTAGCATTTTTTCCTTTTTCTGGGTTAACAACATAAATTTTTGAAAATCAATATTGATATTGATGAGTATTTAGCGCCTTTTCTTTTTTCTGGGTTAACAACATAAATTTTTAAAAATCAATATTGATATTGATGAATATTTAGCACTTTTTCTTTTTTATGGGTTAACAACATAAATTTTTAAAAATCAATATTGATATTGATGAATATTTAGCACTTTTTCTTTTTTATGGGTTAACAACATAAATTTTTAAAAATCAATATTGATATTGATGAATATTAAGCACTTTTTCTTTTTTCTGGGTTAACAACATAAATTTTAAAAAATCAATATTGATATTGATGAGTATTTAGCACTTTTTCTTTTTTCTGGGTTAACAACATAAATTTTTGAAAATCAATAGGGATATTGATGAGTATTTAACATTGATGAGGATTTAATATCTTTCTGGGCTAATCGTATGTGTTTAGTGTTTTAAAATCTTTATCATTTTAAATTTAAATGGTTTCTGCATTTTTTAAAAAAATAATTCAACAGCAGCCTAGCCAAGAATGGCTTTTGCAACTATAAATCACAAAAAACCAACCAACAAACCAAGTAATCATGAATTAGTAACGCACAAATATTTACTGAAACTGCTTGATTTTTCATAATCGCTCGCGTAGGAAGAATTCGTGGTAACAAAGCCCCCTTCTGTGTTTTTCTCCTCATCCCTGTCATTAAGATGAATCTGGGACCAATTCTGCTGAGAGGGGCGCTCGGCGTGTTTGCATGGCTTAAACAACCAGCAGACAGATAATGAAGGAAGTTAGGCAGAAAGGCGGAACGCCATTAGGCCGGCCTAACAATGAGGCGACACTTCAAAGGACTGCGGGGATGTGCCTGTCATCAGCTGAAACGAGCCTGCCCCTTTGAGAGGAGCCGCAAAAGTGAACTCCGGATTCCTTTGTACAAACTTCGTTTGGCCCCTGCAGGATAACCTCGAAACCGCACAGCCGCTCAGCTAATTTGGTGGTGAGAGGTAACAGTTTTTGAAGGTAATTTCGGTTAATGTATCAAGGTCATCAACTGTTTATTTGTAAGTGGTTTACACAAGTGTGATGATGTTTTTATAAGTGACAAGCTGGTACCCGGTGCGATGCTATCCAGGAAAAAACACATTTATTTGCATTGAAAATATGTTTGCCTACAAATTTTTTTTTTATTTCACTTTCAAATATGTTATTTATATAGTATTAGCTGGCACCCGACGCCTTGCTATCCAGGAAAAAACACATTTATTTGTAATCTAAAACCATTATTTCAGTAATCATTTATTTGTAATTCTATTGAAATCTAAATATGTAAATTTTTAATTCACTTTCATAAATTTTTATTTCACTTTCAAATATGTTATTTACACAGTACTAGCTGGTACCCAGCGAGTTGATGCCGCAGAAAGAAATAATATTAGGGGAAATCAATCAATAATTTGCAAATGCTTTATCGACATAGGATGAGAGGTACGACAGTATATAAAATACAAACTAATATTCATTTTAATAAATTAGATTTGTGTATTCTTTTAGAATGTTAAACTTGATGTTCTTTCAGAATGGTAATGAAAGAAACTATTTATTGTATCTCGTGATTCGTTTAATATTCATGCAGATTTTTCAAATTTAATGTTAGAAAATGTTATTAAAATATATTTTATTCAAATTCTTTAAACATAGAAAATATATTTATACCATAAAATCCTTAATATAGTTGAAAAGATAGTTTTTGAAAATTAAGATGGTGTAAAGTTATTTGTACTACAATATTTTTGGTGATTAAGGAGAAAAACGTTAAAATTTAATTAAAATTTAAAGCCTTCAGGGTTGGTCTGCCCAAAACATTTTTGCATGATGTGAAACAAAGTTATTACCACTGAAAATAACTTGCATGACATTTGCGTACTGTAGCTACAAAATATTAACCTTTAACTTGAATTTAGCATTTCTACAGAGTCTATGAATCTATCAGAAAATTGGCTAAAATTGTTTTTATTTTTAACTAATAAATGATTACACAATATGAAAAAAACCTGTAAGATAAGGAGTCAATGCCTACAATTTTTTTTTAAAGTCTTTAATAAATAACTTAATAGATGCCTTTCCTTCCTCAATTAATTACGATAATAGAAAACTAGGCCAGACAGTACAAATGCCAGATAATCCTGAACCGGAATGTACTGCATATATTTTTCATTTGTATTTCTGCATTTATTGTTTATATTTTTACAAATCAAGAAAGATAATGAAGAAATACTCAGATAAGAAGAGAATCAAAATAATCGCTTTCTTTACTTCACTTATGAATTTGAAGCTTTAAATCAATCATTTTTTAATTCATTGTAAGCTTTAAAATTGATAAAGAACTTTTTATTATATTTTCATTGCAGGCATTATCAAAAATATACCATAGCTTTTCATTATAGTATATTTATAATTTTTTTTTCTTTTTCAAGAAAAATGGGCAAGACTTAAAACAACGATAGAGACCAAGAATTCTAATCGAATGTTATTTTTTAAAATGTAGATAATGTAAATAAATGTCGAATATGTAGATAAAATGTAGATAAATGTTGAATCTAGATAATTATTGGCTTAAGTAACGGGAGGAACGGTAACAAAAAATAGATAACATGAACTCGTGAATTTATATCGTTTATATAAAATCGCGACTTTAGTGAAGGAAATGTTTTCAAAT
This sequence comes from Argiope trifasciata, assembly GCA_026543055.1. NCBI lineage: Eukaryota > Metazoa > Arthropoda > Arachnida > Araneae > Araneidae > Argiope > Argiope trifasciata. Next base: position 123,522 of record JAPMOQ010035884.1, read on the forward strand.
GGTATGCTATTCCTGAAATTTTCTTATTCGCTTTCTCTTTCTGTATTTATAGAATTTAAAATTTTCAGTTGACTCTGTACTCAAAAATTTGCTAAAATAATTTCTGTATTTGTGGTAGAAATAACATAAAATGTAGAAAACCATGAACAAAGAAATATCAAAAGAAAAAAAAAGCATGGCTTCTAGTGAAACTAAATAGAAAAGATCTAAAACCGTAAACTTATGTATCCCTCCCAACAGAACAAAAATAACTCCAGGTACTTTTACGAAAAGCCAAAATAAAATAAAAAAAGAAATAATCTCGGACCGATTCAATCAAATATCAGAAACCCTCTGAGCTTTGGCCTCTACCTTTTCGATGTCTTTGAAGATGGTTTGGCGAGCGGCAACTAAATAGATGGAAGGTTTGTGTGGCGGCCTAAAGCATATATATATGTTCTTTTTTTATATTGGTCTTTGATGGGACCAATACGCTTCAAAGTAACCGTCTATTTATTTATTTGTCTTTGGCGAGCAAACGTGGACAAAGTTTGGCTGACGAACAAAATTTTTCTTGTGGTCTTTTACAGCTGAAAAGAAATGTACAGCATTTTTTATCCGATACAATATTTTGCCTCAAAGAAATAAGTTTTTCTCTAAAAAAACGATATCAAGGGAAACTGAACACACATCTAACGGGCAAACAGTGTTAAGTATTGCATGGGTTTCAATGTGAAGGAAATGCGATGTGGTGTTTATTCTCCATCCCACCCTTCTTTCCAGCTTCTGCCGTTCCAAATGAAACTGATGAGTCGGCACTATATATCAGAAAAGGAAAGAAAGTTAATGAAATCCGATACGGAACTGGACAACTCTCTCCTTGAAATCGACTGTGTGAGATGGCTTTTTTTAAAGTATGGGATGCCTTATTATTATTTTTTCCTTCAAAAAAGCGCTATGTTTGTCAACAGTAGCTTTCAGCTGAAAAGGCTATAAAATCCAGCCAAGTCAGTATTAAATGTGAATCGAATAGCAATGACGGTATTTCTGGTTCTAACTGTCAGCATATCTCATGAACCTTATTTTTTTGCTATGCTGGACTTAAAAGATATTTTAAAAGAAAGCGATATTATTAAGTTCTCTCTCTCTCTCTCTCTCTCTCTCTCTCTCTATATATATATATATATATATATATATATATATATATGTGTGTGTGTGTGTGTGTGTGTGTGTGTGTGTATGTGCGTGTGTGTTAATAAACGCACATTAACGTCTAAAAGATTTGGACAAGTTGAGAATTAAAATATAATTTTAAAAAACTCTTTGAAAAAAAA
>JAPMOQ010035884.1:125762-135777 GCA_026543055.1 Argiope trifasciata
TCTCAATACATTTCTGAATAGAGTACGAAACACTTTCTCAATACTTTTCTGCATAGAATACTAGTTTCTCAATACGCTTTTGAATAGAATGCAAAACATTTTCTCAATACTTATTTGTGTAGACAACTAAATAATGTCTCTATACTTCTCTGCTTAGAGAATCAAATACTTTCTTAATATTTTTTGCATAAAATATTAAAAATTAAAAGAATTTCTTCATAAATTCGTAAAACAAAATTGAATATAAAACAGAAAAAATGAGGCTTTCAAAATTGGATATTGATACAAAAATGCACACTGTTAAGTCTCACAGAGAAATATTTTATTAGAAGATGATATGAAATTTAAAATTAGTGCTTTTCAAATTTTCATAAAAAATTTCTTTTTTTTTCTGATATTTAAATCTGAAATGTACATTATCCTTTACATAATTACCAAAAATTAAGAAATGGACCAAAATTAAAAGATACTTTGAGCCACATATTTATTCAAAATTAAGAAAATAGTTACTTTGTTTTTCTTGTCAAAACTAATTTGTAACTAACTAGTTGTAGTACTCAATCCAATAACATGCTATTGATAACAGTTTATTTTGAATTTTGTGACAGAATTTACTTTGAAGTCTGCACAAAACAAGTAGGATGTAGATTATGTATATTCAGTAAAGAAGTTTTTTTTTTTTTTATAAAATATACTTGTTGTTACTGCAACTTATTAATTTAATATCTAATACGTTCGTATTAGATATTAAATATTCTGAATTATTTGTCAAGAGTGTTTGCTTATCAAAAATATTTTTCGAAAACTATTTGAATTTTATCAAATTCCATTTAAAGTATTTATGAATTCTACTGGGAAGAGTTACTATTCTATTATTTGATCTATACTTATAAAAGATAAAAATATACATTTCAGCAATGAATAGAATGAAAAAAAATCAATTGAAATTCAAATAAACAAACTACTTAAACAAAGTAATGGAATTTTTTAATTTTTATATATACAGTAAACTCTCGCTACAACGATACCCGATACAACAATAACTCCCTCTACTACAATAATGTTTCGTGGTCCCGGTGATTTTGCATATAAACTAATGTTAATCTCCCCTCAATATTGCGATATTCTCTAGAACAATAAACCTCTGTAAAACGATTTTTTCAATCTAAATTTCAGTATTATTTTCTCCCTTTATAATAATATTTGGATTTTCAAATGCTTTTTTTTTCGTTTTCTTTTGTTATTTTTTCCGTCTATTAAGACTCATTGTGGATATTGTGAAAGTTGGTGGGAAAAACTATTCGGAATTGCTGGAAAAAGGCTGGTCTTTGTGTTATGGAAGATAAGAAATCTGACAATGATGAAAATTCCATGGACAATTATCTCTCAGATGATCAAGAATGTGTTTTGCACATCAAAAAATCCGTATCCCAACTTAAAGAAACAAGCGGTAAAAAGTTTGGAATTAGTATAGAAGACTATTTAACAGCAGATGATGATCTTATGGTTTTCGCAGGAGTTACTGATGAAGATATTCTCTCTGAAATTACTGATGAGATAGGAAACAATGATGAAGATGATGATGATATTGATGATAATACAGGTCCATCGCAGTCTTTTATCATCCCAGGAAGCTCTTCAATCTGTGAATTCTCTACGGACATTTTTAGTATTTTACAAAATAATTTCTTCTGAATATAGACTTAAAAGTAGTATGTTATGCACCTTAAACTAATAATAATAATAATAATAAACTCTTATCAAATGCTCAAAATATGTGGGCCCTCGATATAACAATATGCCTCTTTACAACAATATATTTATTTGGTCCCTAAAATATTGTTGTAACGAGGTTTCACTGTATATCGAAAAATATATCAGGTATACATTTCAGAACAATTTTCAGTGATGACTTTACACATGAATTAATGCATAAAATAAAATAATAGAATACTCCTTGATATAAAGGAACGAAATTCCTGATTAGAAAAGTTAATAGAACGAGAAAAGTTGTTTGTCGTGGCGAAAAAAACATTAATTCGCCTTATAAATTAAGTTAAAGAGTATTAATTTGCATTTGATCGTAGTGAAAAATTTCGCCAAAATTCATCTTTTTTCATTACAAAGATCAACATTCATAATTTGATACATGTAGCCATGGGCACTTTTTCTCCATTAATATATAGTAAATATTTGATGTAATAGGATGAGATTGAAAGTAGGGAAATTAATTCAAAAAGAAATAATTTTTATGGACAAAAACTGTTTTTGTTAAATGAATATTTTAATAAGATTTTCGGGAACAACACAAGTTATATATGCAAAGGATTCTTTTTTCTTCTTTCGGTATTTTCTTTTTTTCTGTTGTAGAGGATATGCTTTTATTAAAATGATGAAGAAAATTATTTTACAACAGTCTAATCAAGCTCTAATTGTATGCATGGGTTTCAATTACTTTGAAGTTTAATTTTTTTTCTGGTCAGAAAAATAGATTTTACTTTCCAAATCTTTGCAAACAAATTTTTTCATGGGTTATAAAAATTCAGAATTTTTTAATAATATAATTATCTTAGTTTAAAATGATGTGTTTATTATAATGAAAGATTTTATAATTATGAATCACGAAGATGTCAATACTTTGCTATTTTCCATTAGAAGATTTTATATCAGTACGAAAGTGGTTGACTCTACAAAACTTAGATATCGACAGGAATGGAAGTTCCATGCTCAACATGTTCCAATGCTATAGCGTTCATGATGGCAAATGAGCATAGATTTCTATTAATGCATAATTTGAACAAAGATCAATATTTATTATTATATTAATGCATACTTATTATTACGAATTTTTTATTATTACCATCGTTACAACAATGGTGTGAAGAAAGTAATGCAACTAGACCTTAGTCCGCGCCCGTAACAATTTGCCATGGACAAAACTGCGCATGCTCAAACTTGAGCGCGCCAAATTGTTTTGGATAAGGTGATATCGAGCCAAAGTTAGTAGTGTCTAGGGCAGTGGTGGGGAAACTTTTTTTAAGACGAGCCATTTGTAATAACTAGACGATCGTAGCGGGCCAAAGAATAATGCTTAATCGTTAAAAAATGTATGTGTTCTATAAACATATACGTATATTATTACATACATTTATTATTTTAATAGTAAAAAAACAAAAGGTAAGAAAATTATAAGCACAAAATATAAAGTGAATTTAGTGTAGTTCTTGATGGGAAGTATTATCACTTTATTTTCTGGTGTCATTACTGGTTGATGGTGCATGAGAAAAATGAAATTGAGACTGTTTTATCAAAATTTCATCATAGTCCGGTTCCATTTGCGAAGCAGAAATTCTTAAAACTGATGAAAGGTGCTCATCTGTAATTCTGTTTCTTAAAGAAGTTTTCTAAGCTTCATTATTGAAAAGATTTGTTCGCATATATAAGATGAGCCGAACATTGTCATTATCTTCATTGCTAACTAATGCTCTTGCGCGGGTGTTTGTTGAGGCAGTGGGAGTTTCGGGGATTACACAAATAACTTGAGTCAAAGCGGGTCGTTGCAGATGACTGACCAAGTCGCTAACTAACTGATCTTTGGGCGGCCTCGTTTGTATTTATACCTACCTGCAAGGATTATTCGGGAATTGGAGTCTTGTGGTTCTTTCGGAAAAAAAGAACAATGAATCGAAAATGCGAGAGTATCTGGAAGTTTCGAGCGAACAGGAGTCAGCTGTTTGGGTCGGATGGATTTGTCCAGAATACTATTGTGTTTTGAATATCGCCGCAGGTAGTTTTTATGCGGGTCGTCACATTACGAAGTAAGAATGCGTTCAAACATTCTCACGACGGGCCGGATTAAACCTTTCCGAGGGCCGGACTTGGCCCGCGGGCCGTAGTTTCCCCATCACTGGTCTAGGGGTTACTCCAAAAACTTTGCTGCGAGAGGATTGTTGTTTTGTGTTGGAAATATTATGATTTTCGGTTAATTTTCTATCACATTCCTTACAAAGGAATTTATATTCCTTCACTTACACCAGAAATTTCGTTTTCGGATGGAATTTTAAATGTTTTCCGTTTGTTTTGAATACTACTGTTTGCGTTCCATACATTCAAAATTAGCGATAGATTTCAAATTTTCATTATGTACTAGTACATTACTTTCATCATCGCCATCTTTAGTGCCATTTACAGTAGTGGGATTTGGCCTTTGAAGATTCCAGAAAGCAAAAAATACGTGTAAACAAAAAAAGGTAAATAGTCAAATTGGCAGATTGAGAAGGTTGTGCAATTGTTTGGAGCATGCGCAGTTTTGCCTTTGGCTTGATATCGCCTTATCCAAAACAATTTGGCTCGCTCGAAGTTTGAGCATGCCCAGTTTTGGCCATGGCAAATTGTTACGGGCGCGGACTAAGGTTTAGTAAGTAATGCATAGTAAAATATATAGTTTTAGTTTTACATAAATCCTATGACATAAAACGTACTTAAGGTTTTGGGACGACGATATGTGTAGTTTTGTGACAAATTTTTATTTCAATGTGGGAAAACGTGTCTAAAACACAAATTTGGTTTTCAGACGTTAACTAGATGCCATGGAATAATCGCCAAAGATAACACAAATGATTCAATAAAAATGCAATTTTCATGCCAAATGTTAATATTTTGAAACGAAAGCAAATGCCCTGCAAGGTGTTCGTTGGGATAACATGTTTATTACCGCATGGTAACGATTTGAGTATACCACTTCAAGCTAGTTCAGTTTATTTTAGTAACATTAACGTTCCATTTTAAAGCAACACTAGAGCGATTTCGGGTTAGATGTCATCATTTTAAATCTCAGTCAGATGACGAGGAAGACACCCGAGCTGTCACTTCGCTCTTCAAACCTTCACTCCACACTACACCGACAAAAGACAATCCTATTGGACCCTATTGATTAAGTTTGAGCCAGATCCACTTACACGAGTTTCTTCGGTGGAATAGGATCTCGGGCCTTGAGTCCTACGTTTCCAAAGACGAGAAGCCTTCCTTTTCCAAGATCGAGCCCTTATCACCAGGCCACCATGGCCATTTGATTTTCGGATACTGTTACATCATGCCAGGGATTAATCGCCAAGGACATATAATAAAATACTAAATTTATATCAAAGGTTAACATTTCGTAATTATTGCATTCAAATGCTATGCAAGGTGCTCTTTGGAATAACATAAGGTCGCGGTGGCCTGGTGGTAACGTCTCGGCTTCGGAACCGGAGGGTTGCAGGTTCAACGCCCGATTCCACCAAAGAACCGCCATGAACACCGGTCTGATGCTCGTTAAATCCGTCGGGGCCAAACGCCCTCCCACTGGTGTGGAAGTTTGGACAGGGTGTGCCAGCTCAGGTGTCATCCTCGTTATCTGAAGGTGGTTCAAAAGTACAAGGTCCATCCCAAAATAGTCCAGAGTGTTGATTCAAAATGGAACGTTAATATAACTAAAGTAAACTATGGGATAACATATTTATTATAGCATGAGAAAGTGTTGGCAACACTTCCGCTATCTTTTAACTTCACAACAGAATCAAAGCTTTAAGTGAAGATCGCAGAAAATCTTTAACACTGAGGCTCATAGTGACAAATAGTGTCTACAGCATCTATAATCCAACACCACGTGCAGTGCCTTGACACACGCAATAAGAAAATCTAAATTCACACCAAAAATTAACATTTCGTAATTATCGTACACAAATAAGGTGATATGTGGGATAACATGTTCATTATAGTATGAGGGATTGTTGGTAACTCTTCCGATTGTCTTTGAAAGTCAGAACAGAATCTAAGATTCAAGTGGAGATCGCAGAAAATCTTCACCGGTTTGTTATCTTTAGCGGAGGCTGACAGTGTCTACAGCATCCATAATCCAACACCACGTGCAATGCCTTCACACAAACAACAAGAAGTTTCAATATTTTAAATCCTATCCACGAAAAAAAAATCGAGTGGCTTGTATCATGGAAAGCTGCTTCGGATATTCAGAAGGCGGCCATTTTCTGGCATAAAAGTTTCATTCTTTTCCACGACTCGATCTTCCGCACTGGGAAAGGAACCGCGGCGTTCGGAAATACAATCTCAGCAAATCGAAGTAGCACTTTTCTATTGTTTTCTCGAAGGGGGGGTTGGAGAAAAAAAAAAAGGAAGATGGAACAAAACTGCATCCAAAGTTTTGGAAGATCCGTCCCCCGCCACGCTTTACAATATTTCCCCATTTCCGCATTTCTATTGCATAGTCTAGGTTTCTAAAGGGGAAACCGCGTTATGCAAAGATTTTATTCCTTATACTGCGTCCTCAAAAGAAAAAAGAACTTTTTTTTGAGGGGAGAGTCACACATATCATCGAGGATTTGCATTCCAGAATTCTATTGACAAGATTTAAGTATCGTCTGGATTTTTTTCGGAGGATTAATTTAAATGACCAGGATAATTAATTCTTGTTCATGTGGTTAACATATGAATGATAACTGACTGACCCATGATATTTCAGATTTGAAAGGGCTGCTCATGACCATGCAAAGTCTTTTGGTATTTAAAATAACTACCTTTTGCTTCTTTATATACTGGCGTCCTGGTATAGGGGTAGGGTGTCTTCCCCGTGATCTGGGCGTCTCGGGTTTGATTCCCGGTTTTGGCATGGTTGTTCTGTGTTCTATTTGTGCCCCCCTGTAAAAAGGGGCTGTGCAAGCGAATGAGTGTGTTTCATCTTCATTTGAGCTACAAGTCAGACTTCTGCCCTGTAGGTGCTCAGGGGTCTTTACCCTCAGAAGCTACTGCACCCCCTTTCTGTGGAAATTCGGACATCATTACTTCTTTATATGCTGCTATATTTTCCATTTTTGCATTAAAATTTCAATTGTTTAATTTTTTAAGTTATTAAAGTTACTAGTTATTAAACTTTATTCATTTGATGTCATTTTGTGTTTTTGTTGTCAATGGCACTTGTCATTGACAAGCCCGCTGACCGATGTCAGAGATTTTAAGCCTAAATGAGCGTCCCTTGTTTTTCAATAGCTCCTACTAGCACTAAGAGTACGACTTAGCTACTTCATGCTTTACATTCACTTGCACAACCTTTTGTCACAGGAAGGCACATTCACAGTACTCACAGATAGAACACAGAATAACAACCATGCCCGGACAGGGATTCGAACTCGGAACGCCTGGAATACTAAGGAAGACACGTTACCCCTTAACCAGGATACCGGACACATTTACATTGAGAAAATGTGTACTATAATTTAAGTAGACCATATGAAACAAAAGAAAAACCCACAATCATCTTCTTACCCATTTTAAAGCAGGATTTTTTTTCTAGTTGCATTAGATATATATATACACAACTAGCTATATTTAACAACCAGCTTGTTCGCCAAAATTCTTAACTTTTTAGATTATTAAATATTTATATGGATTTCATACATTTGAAAAAAATTATCTTGTTTTAGGAAACTGAAACGCATGAAGCTAATTGAATAAATAAAAACAGTTTATAATATACGCATTAAAAAATTTAAATACTAAGAAATAATAGTGGAAGAGAAAATTCTATTTCGGAATTAAGATTCAAAGAAAGCCCTTTTTAAATCTTAATTTTAAAAATGGTAAAAGCATGTCGTAACAATGTGTGTTGTGAGGACTGAGCTTGAATTTCAAAATATTAAAAATCAATTGTTGCAAATTGTGTATTTTTTAAGAAAAATTAAAAGTAAACAAAAAATAAAACGAACAGAAATGAAATTGATATTCTCAGAAAGATTGTGTAGAGTTTTTAAATGATGCAAAAACTATTTTTGTGAGATAATAATTTTGAAAGGTATAATTCGTCGATTTCCATAGATAAGTCAGAGCGATTGTCAATATGACAATGGTCAAGCATATATTCAGGCTAGATTAATTTTTGTTTGATGCATATTCCTTGTTAACTTTTTTTCCTCCCATTGAATAGAATTTTTAGTGAAAGCCCTATCCAGACTTAGATATCGTTCTTTTCTTTTAACCTTGTTTAAAAACTTGTGATGCGCCATAAGATACTTCTCGTGTAGTTTCAAAACAGAACACCAATACAGCTATGAGAAACTAGGCCAAAAGTTTGATTAGAGATATTCATGATTATGCAATTTAATCTCGATTATCTGCGATTGTTAATCCCAGGTAATCGAGAGTTTATTGCCTGTTATACGTACCAAAGAAGCTAAATGAATGTACCAAAACAGTTAAATGAATGTACCAAAGAAGCTGAGATAAAAACTGAAAAATTTAAACAAACTTATAGATTGCATTTGAAGATCAAATTTTTAAATACATACTCTCATTACTTCTTAATTCAACTTATGTGTAACAATTACTGTAAAAAGAGTAACCAAAATAAATGCTACTGTATATATTCCTCAACTGGCCAAATACATAGAATGACATTTTTCTCATTAGATGATGTGGATAAGACTTCAATAATGGCATACGCGTGATTAAATTGGGGATGTAGAATTAACTTTTCAAACCGAAATAATAATTATTATCGTAATTGTTATTTTTCTCTTTTCCAACAATATAATTACATATTATGTTGTTAAATTTTATTACAAAATTGAAAGACAACTGGTTTATAACTTCATATTACATGTTGCTTACTTACTTATATTATTCTGGGGATTCCCCCTGAATTATCTAGGTCGCGGTGGCTTGGCGGTAATGTTTCGGCTTCGGAACCGGAGGGTTTCAGGTTCGAGACTCGATTAAACCGAAGAACCGTCGTTTAAGGGGGTCTATTGCACGTTAAATCTGTCAGGCCAAATATCCTCCCGCTGGTGTGGTGTGGAGAGGGGCACCAGCTGAGGTGTCGTCTTCGTCATCTGACCGTGGTTCAAAATTACGGGGTCCATTCCAAAAATCTATATTTTTGTTTTACAATTGAACGTTAATGTCACTAAACTAAACCAAAAAAGATTTCAGGATAAAAATAAGATTTCTACGAGGGATAAAGCTTTAAAGTCGCTTGCCTGTTTATCATAACTATTTTTTCTTTCCCGTATGATCAGAATTATAATCTTGATTTAGACCAATACATTTATATCGCCATCTGACGGTGGCAAAAAATGCTAAATAAAGTATAATTTCATTTCGAAATTCCATTCAGTTACAGACAGAATAGTGAATTTCAAGTCATATGTTAAAATAGAAAGTCTGTAATATTCAAAATCATGCCAATACAAACAGGAAAAATAACCAGATGAAACCTCCAATAACTCAGAGATGCTGTATTTCAATTTGATAACAAAACCCAAAAGTTCATCTAAACTACCTCGTTTCTTAAAACGAATTTGTGCGCTGTATTTCTGAAATGCGCTTTCTGAAAACTGCATTTTTGAATTACTTTAGGATACAATTCCTTTCGATTCCAAACAATTCCGAAACATGAACAAAAATTCGTTTTTATTCTAAGTCCTAAGCATACCGTGACGTTTTGCATTTTCATCATCTATCGATCTCTGCAATGGATCGCATGACTGAGTTTAGTTGTTTACTTGCCGAGATTAAGAACAATTCATCTTATTCGACTACCTTTTCCCGAAAACAGAGATGATACACTTTAGAATACACATGACTCCCAAATATATTGTTAGAATTCCATAACTGAATTCCCACTAGATATCTTGATAAAATAAAACAGGAAAGAAACATGATGGTACTAAACTTTATCATACAAGTTTAACTACATAATGTTCCAATATGGCAACCATTCTTCGTTTGTTTTTGTATGTAATATTTAAAACAAATATGGGTTCGCATATATATTTCTTAAACATATATATTTAGGATTGGCAAGAAAAAGTAATTCGTTTCGAAATGGCAGAATCTTAGGAATTTAATATTAAATATTAAAGACAAAATCTCAACTTAGAAAAATGAGCTTCAAATTTACATTCCCGAAAATATACAACTTGCATTTCATCAATTTTCCTTTCGCATTCCAAAATTCTATTCCCAT
>JAPMOQ010035884.1:154865-166986 GCA_026543055.1 Argiope trifasciata
AAGAAAGAAACTTCTTTCTTTCTGTATATCCCAAATGAACAAAAAAAGAAACTTCTATCCGTCAGTTTATCCTAAATGAACACACACACACACACACACACACACACACACACACACACACACACACACACACACACACACACACACACACACACACACACACACACACACACACACACAAAAGAAACTTCTACCCTTCAGTTTATCCTAAATGAACACACACACACAAAAAAAGAAACTTCTCTCTGTCTATTATCCCAAATGAACAAAGGCCGCGGTGATCTGGTGGTAAGGTTTTGGCTTCAGAACCGGAGGATTGCAGGTTCGAGACTCAATTCCACCGATGAGTCGTCGTGTAAGGGAGGGGGTCTCTAGCACTTTAAATCCATAAGGCCAAACGTCCTCCCACTGGTGTGGTGTGGAGAGGGGGATGCCAGCTCAGATGTCGTCCTCGTCATCTGACCGTGGTTTGGAATTACGGGGTCCGTCCCCAAATATCCCTTGTGGTGCTTTACAATTGGACGTTAAAATAACTAAATTAAACACAAATGAACAAAAGAAACTCCTCTATAACTGTTTATCCCAAATGAATAAAAAAAAACTCCTCTGTGTCTGCTTATCCCAATTAAATAAAAAGAAACTATGTCTATAGAAAATATTTTAGCATATTTAATTAAGTTACGTAATATCCCAATGGCAAAGTCTCAGCTTTTGAACCAGAAGACTCCAGAATCGAAATAGGATTCCTCTAAAGTACTATCGTGTATATGGGCCTGGTATGCGCCAAATCTGGCATTATAAGTGAAACCCACGCTTATGTGATGCAGAACAGGAAGGAGATGGGTATTGGTTCGGGTATCATTCTAGTCATTTGACCATGACTCAAAATTAACACTGGTACGATCCAAAATAATTCTTGTTCTATTTAAAGCAGGAGATATATATGATCCACACTTTAATGAAAACGCAGTCACGCGTCTCCAGAGCGTCGATATTATGTGAAGAATTAATTAAAAAATAAAGTATGTTCACCAAACAGAGTGTGATATCGGCCAATAACCGTAGCCAATACATTCATGTTATGTGAGCGGACATAAAAATGTTAAGCTGAGAGTTTAGCTTGCTTACTGCGATTGTGGCGGTAGTGTTGGCGGGAATTGTGTCATCGCAAGTTCGATCCTTGGCGGAATTCAACCTGCGCATTTTTACAATTTCCGCCAACACCGCGGCCATACTCGACAAAAGCGTACACTCCTTGGCGGAATTCAAAATACACATTGGCAAAATTCCGCCAACACCATCGCCACACTATTTCCAGCAATGAAAATATCAACATAATTTAAATTACTATTATTATTTACCAATGAGTTGGAATTCGCTTTTAATGTTAACCATACGTGTTACCTTTGCATTTATTTACATGCGCACAGAGGAAAAACATGACGTACAGTGAAAAAACTAAATTTTTTTTTTGTGAGCACACTATCACGGTTTTAATTAAAAGAGTATAGTAGGAAATATTCTATAATAAGAACAGATATTTTATTATATTCTTAGGAAATAGTCTATTTTAAGAAGAAATATAGCTTAAAAACGACACATAAATACATTTTACTATTTTTATAATAAAGAGAATTATCCCATAAAATATCAGAATCAGAAACAAATTTCACTCGACAGCAAACTGTCAGACCTACATATAAATATGAAAATTTTTAAATATTTCAAACTGAAATTAAAAGACAACAAGAAACAAAATTTATTTCAATAAATTTAAATATCTCAAAGTGTCAGACTTGGGCGTAAAAATATAGAATTTGATATTTCAAACTATACAAAGCAAATTTTAAAAAATCGCTTTAAAATATTGAAATCCTTCAAAGTATCCTTTTTTTCTTATACAGAATGACTTAATGATGTTTGAAACATTGTTTTTTCTCAAAATGGACAGAGAACAGAATACAAGATAAAATCATAGCCCGGATAATCAGCAAAACCATCATCACTCCAGGACTTCTTCATAAATACAATCTTACAGATAACCCTTTGTGCAGCAGATGTGGAGAGATAAACGATATTTCTCATATCCTTCTCAAATGTAAAAAATATTCAACGTACAGAACGGTGTTATGGAACGAGCTACAAATAGATGATCCTGATATTTACTATGATGTTCTCTTATCCATGTTTTCGCCAACAAAAAACATCTGCTCATCTTTCTGAAATCGCTCAAGTACTTTGATATTTCTTAAGTTGCAAAAACGGACTCTGTGTGTGTGTGCGAACATCCTTTTTTTCACTCCAGCAGGTGGTGCTTCCTCTGTGCATTTCGGAATACAGGAATGTTAATTTGGAGAACTTTTAATCGCTGCTTTGTGGCAACCAGGGGATTATAGCCTTTGTCGCTCCATATCCCAAAATATTTACATTCAAGATTCAAGAGTGTTTGAAACAAGACGTGCTTTTTAATCAAGTGGTTCAATAAATTTATATGTCAAGAGCTTAGAAATAATCCATAACCAGTAGAAATGACAATTTGATAATTTTGGAATCTTGAATCTTGAATGTAAATATTATGGGATATGGAGCGACAAAGGCTATAATCCCCATAACTTTGGATATTTGGATATTTTTTTTACCACTAGCGATTGTTTTATTGCCTACCTCATAAAGACAATTTTTGAGCAGACTTTGTAATCCATGTACAAATAAACAAGAAAATAGAGGGATGATATGAAACAGCAATTGTGGTTAAACCACATCATTAGAAGTCACCGCGTATTGATGATAATGCACATAAAGCAATAATGAATTTGGCCTCCCATTACTCCATTCATGTTCCCTGGTACAAAAGAAAGCAAATGGCATAAGAAAAATCTCCTTCATGAATACAAAGCTCATGGTCTCAAATTACCATTTGCGGTGAGGTTTAATTGATGCAGCAGTTGGTACAGCAGAACTCAACTTTGTTTAATTTTTTTTTTTCTAGCAGAAAAAAATCGCTCAAAATTATTCCACGAGTCCATTAGCCCTAATGAAGCAAGGTTAATCTCACCTCGTAATTGCTTCTTCATACTGTTGATTCCAGAACTCTTGCTCACAGTGGTGAGTAACATTATTTAGACGTTTGCTGTTCCTTTAATTGATTAAACGATGAATAAAGATTTTGTAATTTCACGCCAAGTTATTTAGTGGGACAATTCATAAATTTTAATGTAAATCTAATAGTTTCTGAGCATGAAAGTCTTTCCGTCTGTACATGTGAAGTATCACTATGTATTTGAACGAATACACAAGATTGAGTTTTTTGTGAAAAAATGAGTTTGAATGAACGATTTGAATCATTTCAAAATGTTAAGAAAAGATTTAAAAATTTATTGAGATTTGAGAAAGAAAACTAGAAATAGGGATTGGATAAAACCGAAAATATTTCAAGCTGTGGCAATGAAATTCTAACAAAATTTCTAAGAAAATAATGTGTGGTTTAGACAGCTTAATTTTTATAAATTACTAATTACTTTTAATAATACTTTATTACTTTTAATTACTTTAATAATAGTTAATAATAGGGCATAATTATTTTTTCCTACTTTAAAGGCATATTTTAAGTACAATTTCTGTATTGCTTCCTTTATAATTCATAATATTTATCTTTGAAAAAAGTAAAGGTATTTTCCTACAAAGCAACAAACAATCCCCAAAATATTTTTTGTTCAAAATTTTTGAAACTTTAATTTCAATTTTATTGAATTTTTCTAAAGAGTTTTCATATATAAAACTTGGTTTATCTTTGAAGAAAAGTTTAAGTTATTCTATTTATCCAAGTTAATGTTAAATCTTAATGTCAAACTAATATTTATGTTTCCCTTTTGAGTTCAATGAAATGTCATTCTATGATGTGTTTTTTGAGTATGGTGACGGATAAGCTATGGTAAATTTTGCTCCGTTCAATAAAATTAGTAGAGGATCGATTGATGTTCCTTCTAAAGTCAAACACAATCATCACAATACTTTTAATCGTAACGTCGCTCCATGTTATTGATGCTTCTAGCGACGAATCAGTTGACTGTATAACTACTGAAGCATATGTTTTCAGCTCGTTCACAATATTTTTAATGCTTTCAGAAAGTGGCTTTAGTTTACCTTAATTATTTTGGTTTGAAATAACATTAGTGTTATTGAGGAAATGGCCTCATAATTTAGAATCGTAATTAAATGATGAAGACATTTCTTGCATTGGCAGCCCCCTTCCGAACTTTCATGCTGGTTTTTATCTGGAAAACATTTAATTAATCTCACCAGATTTAACATACATCCTGTTCATATGTTCTTTATAGAAATGGATTCGGAATGTTAAATCCCTCAGTCCATAAATAGAAGTCTTACTAATACGTTGCCACGATACCTTCAAGAATGGTCCATTAGGTTGCATTTATACAAGTGACAAAAGTCATGGGATGACTGTTAATATCGTGTCGGTCCTCCTTTTGCCCGGCGAAGTGCAACAACTCGACGTGTCATGGAGTCCACAAGTCGTTGGAAGTCCTCTGCAGGAATATTGAGCCATGTTGTCTGTATAGGCGTCCATAATTGTGAAAGTGTGGATGGTGCAGGAGTTTGGGCACGATCGGACCTTTTGATGATGTCCCATAAATGCTCGATGGGATTCATATCGGGCGATCTAGGTGGCCAGATCATGCGCTGGAGTTGTCTGGAATGTTCTTCAAACCAATCGTGAACAGTTCTGGCCCGTTGACATGGCGCATTGTCATCCATAAAAATCCCATCGTAGTGTGGGTACGTGAAATCCATGAATGGCTGCAAGTGATCTGAAAGCAGCTGAACATAACCATTTCCAGTCAATGATCGGTTCAGTTGCACTAGAGGACCGAGTCCATGCCATGTAAAAACAGCCCACACCATTATGCAGCCACCACCAGCTTGAACAGTGCCTTGCTGACAGTTTGGGTCCAGGGCTTCGTGGGGTCTGCGCCACACTCGAACTCTACCATCAGCTCGTAACAACTGAAATCGTGACTCATCTGACCACGCCACAGTTTTCCACTGGTCTAGGGACCAGTCGATATGCTCACGAGTCCAGGAGAGTCTCTGCAGGCGATGTCGTGCTGTCAGAAAAGGCACTCGAGTCGGTCTTCTGCTGTCATAGCCGCACAGTCCTATCGGACACGTCCCTCGTACGTCCCACATTGATTCCTGCAGTTATTTGACGAAGTGTTGCGTGTCTATTAACATTGACCATTCTACACAGACGTCGGCGGTCTCGGTCGTTAAGTGCAGGTGGTCGCCCACTGCGCTGTCCATGATGGGATGTGATGCCTGAAATTTCATACTCTCGGCACACTCTTGATACTGTGGATCTCGGAATGTTGAATTCACTAACGATATCCGCAATGGAATGACCTATGCGTCTAGCTCCAACTAACATTCCACGTTCAAAGTCTGTTAATTCTCGTCGTGCCGCCATAAATCACGAAAAACCTGTTCACATGAATAACTTGAACACAAATGAAAGCTCTGGAAAACGAACTGCGCATTTATACTTTTTTGCTGCGATACTATTGCCATCTGTATATTTGCATATTGCTATCCCATGACTTTGGTCACTTCAGTGTAAGTCTAACAGAATGGCCAATCCATAAGTACAGAGATTACCAGTAGATAACACATGGGCAATGTAATTTACTATAGATTACATTCATCTCTTTACAAATGGGCAATTTTGCCCCATTTATATTCGTAACAGAATGACCAATCCAGAAATAAAGATCTTACTATTAGACTATCATGATATTTTCCTGGGTGATTATGCCGTATTTATATGGGTAACAGAATGATAAATCCATAAGTAGAGATTTTACTGTAGACCACTAGGATCTCTTATCGATTCTGGGGCATTTATTTGTGTAACAGAACGACCAATCCAGAAGTAGAGACCTTACTAATTAACTACCAAGATCTTTCCAAGAGAGGGCATTTCGGTTGCAGTTTTATGTGTAACAGAATGATTTATCCTTAAATAAGAGACCTTATTAGTAGGCTATCATTTTCTCTTCAAGAGAGGCGATTCTACTGAAATTAAACGCGTAACAGAATGACCACTTCAAAAGTAGAGACCTTGTTAATAGACTATCATATCTCGTTAAAAGTGGACGCTTGAATTTATATGTGGAACAGAATCGCCAATCCAGAAGTAAAACCCTTACTTGGAGAATATCACGATCTCTTCAAGAGTATGAGATTTTACCCCATTTATATGTGTTAACAGAATGACCAATCCGGGAATAGAAAGATTACAAGTATATTACCAGTATACTTGTAATACTACAAGTACTACCATGGCTACAAGTATACTGCCATTTTCAAAAGTGGATGATTCTTCTGGATTTATATGAGTAACAGAATGACTCATCTAGAAGTAGAGACTTTAATAGATTACCCCAATCACTTCAAGAACAAATGATTCTGGAGCATTTATATGTGTAACATAATAAACAATACAGAAACAGAGAACTTATTAGTAGACTATAAAGATATCTTCAAGAGATTCGGCTGCAATAATATGTATAACAGAATGACCAACACGTTTGCGTATTCTGTAGAGACTTATTTCACAAAAGTTCCTATAATTTTGATGATTTAACATAAGTTGGATGCATTATTGGTAACGTATAAAGATCAATTAACATATAAGCGAATACTCAGGCCAGCATTTATATAAGCATGGCAATGACAGCAATGAAAATGACCCTGACTTAAACTCATGTGGCACAGTACAAGACCCGATTATCATCACAAAAACATTTCCAAACTTTTAACAATAACGGCGATGATCGTGAACTAAAAAGCACCGGCAAGAAATTAAGGAGGAAGGGGAAGACTCTTGAGTTGGCCATTAAATTTAAAAGAATCGCGCTTTGGTGAGAAGGCGCTGTCAGATTGAAAGCTCTTAAAACTAAATTGAGCAGAGAGTTCCGATGGGGTGAAGCAGATAAGCGACGTTCGATCCTCCCCAGGAATCCTTCGGGGAAATATTACCCGGGCATTATGTAAGAAATCACCCCAAATGACGTCAGAGAGGCCCTGGTTTTGTATTTTTATTGCTGCATAACGATGTTACCTAGATGAGACACTTTGCATACGACGAGGGGCTGTCAGTTTTATAAAAATGGAAGAGGGTCTTTTTTGGCAGCTGAAGACAGGGTTCGGATGGGGTGGTCGATATCCATTGTTGGGAGAATCATCCGATAATCCCATTGCCAATAGTTCGAATTGTAATTCAAAATCATTGTTGAATTATCTGGATTTCTGGATGATTTACGTTTGAAATTTCTAGACATCAAAATTCGAGTAGCAATAGTTATTAATAAGAGGGATTTGTTACTGTCTTCAGTGTTCATTACAATATCGTCAGAAGAAATACGAGTTTTTAACTTAGCCTAAAGTTACAGGTGACTCATATTAGAAAAACCTTACCAAGATAAGATTTACTAATCATGTGAAATACATCGATGCATTTTACAGTCCAAAATTACATTAAGAATCGTTTTTCAACATTGATTAAGAATTGGTTTACAACATTGATTAAGAATTGGTTTTCAACATTGATTAAGAATTGGTTTTCAACATTGATTAAGAATAGTATTCCAACATTGATTAAGAATCGGACATTGATTTTATTATTAAAATTTCAACATATATTTTACTATTAAAATTATAGATTATGAAATTTTCGATTAAATCCATCAACATGTTGCGTCGATAGTCTGTTCTTGAGCATGCCAGCATAAATAATCAAAACGCTAAATAAATTTATTGCATGATTTTATTTGCATCAAAATGTTAGATTGTGTCAAATTCTGAATTAAATTCTTCACTGAATCGATTATGCATCAGTCTATCTATTCATAAGGATGTGAATGCAATAATTCATACAAATAAGGCATTTGAAATCCAATTTTGGCACGCTAATTATAGATCGGTACCAAAATATTTATGCCGTATGTCAGTACGAATAACTTCAAAATACATATTTGATTGATCTCTAAAATATGACGAACATTTTCACAAAACGCTTGTATTGTAATAAGTACAAACAATGTTTTTTAAAATTATTTTTGTTTTGTTAATTAATTAACAATGTCATGTTAATTTTAATGATTTGTTAATTAATAGTGAAATAATTAACAAAACATTATTTACAATTTACAATAACATTCAAAATATTATTAACAATTTTATTTGTATAACAATTTTCAAATATGCTATACAAATAATATAATCAATAAAACAAATTGTAATAAGCAATAATAAAGTTGAAAAAGCAACAATTGTAGTAAAGTTGAAAAGAAAACACTTTTTTGTAAGTTTTTGGTAGAAATTCTGGTTACAAGCGAGTTTTTGTCATGGCATGAATGAATCGCACTACCTAATAATAATATGAGATTTACTTCGATCAATACTCATTCTGAGGCTAAATATTGAATGAGAAAGTTTTGATCCACATTCTATTATCGAATTCTGGAAGCTATTCATAAAACAAGATTACTTCGCCTGAATGCATGTTTTGCAGTGAATTACTGACAGCAGGTGTTGCTTGATGATTATATTAACCCCTTTAATTTTCGCATAGGGGAAACATCGAATATTCAGCAATTAGATAGATAATTTATAGGAATATTATCTACTGAAATAACTCATGTGACGAGATATTGACTGAATATGGAGCCCCTTGAGAACTTTCCTGTTTTATATTATATAATACCACAGAGAAAAAATCAAATATTCAGCAATTAGATAGATATTTCAAAGGAATATTATCTACTGCAATAACTCATATGGCAAGATTTTGACTGAATATGGAACCCCTTAAGAACTATTTAGCATTATATAATACCTCAGAGAAAGCATCGAATATTCAGCAATTAGATATTTTATAGGAATATTATCTACTGCAATAACTCATATAACGAGATTTTGACTGAATATGGAACCCCCGACGAACTTTCTTGTATTATATTCTGTAATATCACAGAGAAAACATCGAATATTCAGCAATTAGATAGATATTTTATAGGAATATTTTCTACTGCAATAACTCACATGACGAGATTTTGACTGAATATGGAACTCCTAAAGAACTTTCTAGTATTATATAATACCACAGATAAAACATCGAATGTTCAGAAATTAGATAGATATTGCAGTAGAAAATATTCCTATAAAGTGTCCATCTAATTGCTGAACATTCGATGTTTTATCTGTGGTATTATATAATATAATACAAGAAAGTTCTTAGGGGGTTCCATATTCAGTCAAAATCTCGTCATGTGAGTTATTGTAGTAGATAATATTCCTATAAAGTAGTTCATATGACGAGATTTTGTCCTAATATGGAACCCCCTAAGAACTTTCCTGTATTATATTATACTAGCCACCTTTGGCGACCAGCTGGTTCGCCAAGAGTAATGTGTTCTAAAAATTTTTTTCGGTGATGTTGCCAAAATATTAAATATTTTGGCGAAAAATGAAAAAAAAAAATTCAATAAATGATTTAAATGTTGCAAACGATTATAGAAACCTTGGCTTTGCATTCATTCTTTAGAAACTATCTCATTTTATAATGGAAAAAAAATTATTGAATTAATGATACAGTTATTGCAAACGATTATAGAAATATGCCATTAAGTCGGGATTTCAATGCATATCCTGTCTAAATTCAATCAGGTTTACCGTAAATAAAGATTTGTTGAATTAATGATTTAGATATTGCAAGCGATTATACAAAACTTTGCTTTGCATTTATTTTTTTAGAAAATATCACATTTTATATGTCTTTTATTTTATCCAGTCACGTGTTAAAAGTTGCATTTCTTTAGATTTATTTTGCGATGATAGTTGTTTTTTATTTGAACTTCCGGCATTGTTTTATTTTATTTTATCCAGTCACGGGCTAAAAAAAACATAGTTAAAATATTTCTTTAAAAATTCGTTAAAAATAGTAGTTTAAGATATGCATTAAAACACTGATATCATTAGAAATCTAATTTTTTAAATTGATCTAAATATCATGTATGTGCGATAATATTTTCGGAAGTTATAGCGGAAAAACGTCAAAATTTCGCTTAAATTTTAATTCATCCAAATTCTAATTAAAAATTCGAAAAAGGGCTCCGAGGTGCACATTCCCAACCTCCAAGGTATACATGTACGAAATTCGGTAGTTGTAGTTCCAACTGTCTGGCCTGTAGAGCGCCACCACACACACACTGAGCTTCATTATAAGTATAGATAATAAATCAATAAATCCTAATAAATACACAATATTATTATATATTACCCGATGCTGAAATATAATAATGCTATTAAGTTGGTTGGTTATTTGGAGTTTTATGGCGCAAGAGTCATATCTAGCTATATTGCGCCAAGGAAAATGTAAAGTATTCTTTATTAATCGTTACAAATACTTGAATCTCAAAACCTTGATAAAAACTCCATAAAACATGGAGATATAATACAGATATCTAACATTTATAAATGTTTAAAAGAATCAGTGGGACAACATTTAGAGAAAATAATTTTAAAAAATGAATCGAATTATTGAAGGTGGTAAAAATTTTAAAGTGAACAAACAAAAGTAATTCGCGAAAACACTAAATTGGATTTAAAAAACCTATGGCCCCAAGGAAGTTAAAAATATTTGGGTGGTATTTCTCACCCATCACATCCTTTAAAATTACTGATGATGTATGAAAGTATTGGAGACGATGTGAATTAAAAGTAGGGCATTCAATCAAAATAAACTCTAGGCTAAAATCAAAATGGCACGTCGGGCAATTGGGTGCCCTTTCACAAAAAATAAGATGTTTGTGCGTGTAACGTGTATGTCTTATACGGAGGCGAGTCAACCAGACATCCGATCCTCGTAAAAAAACAACAGGCCAAGGGCCAATGTTATTCTTCACTTCATGCAGTTTTTTTCCCTTTAATTCTATTAAAGAAAAAAGTATATAAGAAATAAATATAGTAGAACGAGAAAAAAAGCAAAGAACCAGAAATAATAAAACCATTACAATATAATAATAATAATAATAATAAATACATGAACAAAGAAAATGAATAAAAAGAATAAATAATGATTTTAATTTAATAAAAAAGATCTTTATCATCAAAGACATGAATTTCACAACAAAACAGAAAAATTTCAAGTCAAGAAATTAGATAAAATTGAATTCCACCCCCCCCCCCAAAAAAAAAACAACAACAACCAATTCTTAATTTCGAAGAAGTAAAATAATATCTTATTTTCGGAACTGGAGACAATATTCACAGGAGAAATTTGGTTTTCCCTTTTCTTTAGAAATTTCTAAATTTCAAATAACTAACGCCCACATTTCATTCTGTATCATGAATTGTATCCATTTTACTATTATTTGATTAATTGTTATAAATATGGGTCGTATGAGTTTTAAAGCAAAGTTTATTAAGAAACAAAAATTTCCGCAAAAATACATTCCAAATGCCATCTTTTCAAATGTCTATATGTATGAATGATAGATTAATAGTATATATATATAAGAATATTATATTAGTAAACCAAACTATTTCAAATGAAAATTTTATTTAATTGTTCTGATGTCGAAAAATATTAAAATTACCTCGAACAAACACATTTATTTGCATCGAAATATAAATATTTGTTCATACAGAAATTTTTATTTCATTTTCAAATATGTCATTTAAACAGTATTCTATATTTAAGATTAATATAGGAATTCGAAATTTTATTTTCTGCTACATAATAAATGTTAGGTTAAATTTTTACATAATAAATCGCCTTTATTTTGTAAAAATTCTCATGACCTTTTATTTTAAGTTATATATAATAGTAAAAACCATAAACGAAATATCTCTTGCGTATAATGCTGTATTAGTTTAATTTTCAATTAATTCTTAATAGTACTAAAATTCTAAAGAATTAAAAGGATTATTAAATCTTTTGCAAAAAGCTGGAATTTTATTCTAAACATTGAAACGATGTATCACTGAATGGGGCAGAAATTGTGCCTGCCTCATTTGATACAATATGTAATAAATCATGTCT
>JAPMOQ010035884.1:166996-187298 GCA_026543055.1 Argiope trifasciata
ATGTATCATTGGCTAAAACTTCGCTTTTATTGGAAAAAAATGAAATGTGTGGTCAACTTTTCAGAAATATTTTGGACTTAAAATCTTGTTTACAAGGTAAATGGAACAAGCCCACGTGGCATAATCAGGTGACATCACCGACAAAAACATCTAAATGAGCTTTATTTTTTATCTCCTTTTCCCACTTCTATGCTATATCAAAAGGTTGTATGTCAAAACTTGTCCGTGATTTAAATCACTAGAATAGGTTAGTTGCATTTGCTATCAAATTGTTTTATCTGAAATATGACTGTTGTATGTCATAACAAAATATTACATGTCACTGATAATTTTAGTTATACCATCGAAATTTTGTATTTTTGTTTTATATGCTTTTTAATAAATTAAGTTTTGATATAACTGCAGTGAAAAGGTTTTGGGTTTCAAAACTTAATGGCTGTGTCAAGAGTTATAGAATCGAATTTTTGTATCTCTGTTTTATATGCTTTTGGATAAATGAAGTTTTGATGTAACCGCAGCGAAAAATTGTTGGGTTTCAAAATTAAATTATTGTGTCTCACTTGATATGCATCACATGATCGCTTGTCTGTGTTGCAGTTTCATTTGATTACACTGACACTGCCTTTTATTTTATGCTATAATCATTCTTATATAAATATTTTTCTAACTGCCATGCTAATGCATATGATTAGACTATTATTGTGGGAATGTGAGGAAAGGCAATGACCAGCATTTATGTAAAATGTATTTATAATATTTCAGGGAACGTAACAGAACTAAACAAATATTTAACATATAAAAAGATACAGAGCATGAGCTGTACGTCTTAAGTTTCGGCTTCGAACTCTCGTCTGCCACAATGACGGCGAAGCATCACGTGATTAATCCTGCATCATGGCCAACATGGCGTCATACAGGATGTGAGCCGAGTTGAGAGATTTTAAGCAATTCCCACATTATTATTGATCGAAAGATTTAAATTACAAATATTTTCAGTCCATTTGACATAATTTACGGAGCATGAATTCTTTTCACTAAATCATAATTGGACAATACATAAATTGTATTTATAATGAAATTCATACAAAATATCAACATGGTTCATAAGACACATTTTTCTTCACCTTTATCTTTTTTTATATGTTGGTAGAAATAAAAATTTCACATAAACAGTAATAAAAAAATGTGAGGTGGAATGTAGATTATTATGATCTGTGCAGGAAGCAACAGGATTTGTGTTTAATAACCACATTCACACACACTGAACCAAGACAAGACAAGACATTCACGTGCGCAGCTTAACAGAACAGTCTCATATCTCATTCTGCAA
Source organism: Argiope trifasciata (assembly GCA_026543055.1). Classification (NCBI taxonomy): domain Eukaryota; kingdom Metazoa; phylum Arthropoda; class Arachnida; order Araneae; family Araneidae; genus Argiope; species Argiope trifasciata. The sequence continues at coordinate 168,327 of JAPMOQ010035884.1, forward strand.
TGCATTATGGGATGGAATATGGGATGGCCAATCAGGCATCGCCATCTAGTATCCAAAAGAGAAGATAAGAGTCACGTAACTGCTATAAATGTTTATTGAAAATAAGGAAATCCTTTATGAAAATGAAATTCTAAAATAGATGCGAATGAATCTTTTTGCAGTGTTTATTCGAGCACGATAGTGTAGACGTTATATTACAAAAATCATAGGATTTTTTTTTTAAATGGAAGGTCTCTATGAACCAACTAAGTTTTGTAGAAAATAAAAGGAGTCTAAGAAAAAATTAACATGAAAGAAAAAATTTCAACTATGTGAGAAGGTGGTAAAATAAATACATGTGGGAAATGAACTTTTTATTATAAATTCTATCTAATCTATTTCATCTTATAAAAATACATTAAAATAAGCAACAGAAGATTTTCTAAATGACAGTGTAAAAATAATTTAAATAATTATCTCAATTTAGACATGTGAAATCGATAAAACTTCCTTGTATGCCTTCACCTTTTAAAACCATCGTTTTATCTCAAAATATGCTTTAATTCATATTTTCTGACTTCTTACAGAAAATCAATTCATTATATATAATACCACAATGTTCTTTTATGTATTATTTTAAAAATTCGAGAGAAATAAATTAGGCCGAAAATAAAAATATTTGTGCATATTTAGATAAAATTTGGTTTGAATTAATTTCAAGAAATTAATTACGGATCTTTTGAAGCTTGGATTTTGAAATAAATAAAATGCAGTTCCATTCTTCAAGAATTTATTCAAATTTCATGGCTCATTTAAAATTAAAGCGTAAAAACAGATAGTTTTTCAAAATGTCTAATTTGATTATAAAGTAAATTATTCTTCATTTTATTATGAATATTTATACTTAATTTTTTGGTTGCATAGTTTGGCAAGTACCTTTTGAGTGATACCAAATTTATTTGCCTAAAATATTTTTGTTTACAGTAAATTTTACAAAAATTAGGTAATAGGTAATAGTACTTTTTCTTTATATAAACTCGCCCAAATAAAACTGCTAAATAGCGAATAATAGAAGTGGATATTTTAATAGTTAACTTGTGCTACTAAATTTTTTTTTTCATTTTAACACTAATCAATATATTAAATAATGTTTTAGCAATTCTATAACGTTGAATATGTTTTTAAACATGATTATGATTATAAACCGGCATTATAAAAAACATGATGATGATTATAAGTCGGCCTTCTATAAATTTGGCCGCGGTGACAAGGTCTCGGCTTCGGAACAGGAGGGTTTTAGGTTCAAGACCTGATTCCATCGAAAAGCCTTCGAGTGAGGTGGTCTGTTATACGTTAAATCCGTCCTGCCAAAAGTCCTCCTCGTCATCTGACCATGCTTCAAAATTACGAGATCCATCTCAAAATAGCCCTAGTGTTGCTTCTAAGCAGGACGTTTATACAATTAAAACTAAAAATCCTTCTACAAACTGTATCATGGGTTAAGCACAATATCATTGATATAATCAAGACAGATGAATTAAGCATAAAAATTATCAAGCAATGATTTTTAGTATAAGAAATTTGAATTTTTATATATATATTTTTCTTAGATGCTTAAACTGTAATAAATTTTCTTTCTAATAACAATTAAAATAAAAGAGTGGGTTAATTCGAAAAATATTTTAATTAAATTATATTGATATTAAATTATTATATTCAATCAAAAAATAGAATTCTTCCTACTGAAAATAAATCTGATTTAGTAAAACTAATTAAAAATTAAATGAATTACATCTCTGTAGGTTTCAATGAAACAGCTTTTTTCGGAGAAAAATGAAATATGAGCTAAGTTTAAAAATAGATTTAGTCTGCGTCATTATTTAAATTTAGATCGCATTATTCCATTTTTTTTCTTTTTCCGAAGATAATTTTTTTCGAATCAAAAGTGTTTGAAAAAAAAAAAAAAAACGGTTAAATTTTTTTTTTAACTGTCTAAACTAAACTTTTTTCCCTTCTAAGAAATGCTTTTGACAAAATGACGTGACAGTTTTTGAAGGTGGAGCTGCATTGTTTTTTGTGAGTATAAACAAACATTTTTATGATTTTCCAACAAATAATCATTTAGATATTGTCTTGCAACATATTTTGGTGACAGAGTTTTTCAAATAGTAATTCGTAATAATTTCGATTTATTAATTTCTGTAGCTATTTTAGATGTTTCTATTATTTTCATATAGTTATTTACTTTTCATTCTTTAAAATCCTCAGCGCTTTTGCGCACATTTCAGGATGGATTTATTTATTCGTAGAATTAGAGGGCGTAATAACCACTCATCTTTCTGCGTACCATCCTTTAGAGAAGTGCTATTGTCAAAAAATGCGAATCTTGGAATTCTGAAACGAACGGCAAATTATATGAGATACGCATTTTGTAAAGTTTAATTTTGTTATATTAATGTCCCATTTTAAAGCAACACAAGTTCTATTCGGAACAGGGTTCGTAATTTTGAATCACGGTCAGATGATAAGGACGACACTTGAACAGGCACCTCCAGCCTCTTTCTTTTTCTTTTTTTCCTCCTTTTCTACATCACACCAGGGAAATAATGTTTGGCCTCTATGGATTTAACGTACTGACCTACTCTCACGAGAAAAACCCTAGTAATCCTAAAAGTAGTGAAATGTCGGCTTGGAAACGAGATATTCGATTATGTTTTGAGGGGTGAAGGAGAAGCTGTATTTCATTTGGTGCCAAAAGAACCGGTTAGGAACTGGACATCTGCATTAACACAAGCGAAATGAATTTCTCGCCAAAAGAAGAGCATTTAATAGCCAAATGTTATGGTCTGTTTTAATGTCTATTCCCCTCCTTACTTAGATTCGTCTACTTATGGCAACGAAGTTCAGGGTTTTACTCGTGATGGTAGGTCAGTACACTAGACTCGCTTACTCGTTGTTTCTTTGGTTTAGTTTAGTTTAGTTATATTAACGTCCCGTTTAAAGCAACACGAGGGCTATTTTGGGACAGACCTCGTCATTTTGAACCACGGTCAGATGACGAGGACGACACCTGAACTGGCACCCCCCTCTCCACACCACGCCACACTAGCGGGAGGACATTTGGCCTGACAGATTTAACGCGCAACAGACCCCCTCACACAACGGTTCTTCGGTGGAATCGAGTCTCGAACCTGAAACCCTCCGGTTCCGAAGCCGGGACTTTACCACCGGGCCACCGCGGCCACAGTCGTTTCTTTGGATCTCGAGCCTAAGGCCCTCAGGTTCCGTAGCCGAGGCCTTACCACTAGGCCACTGCGGCCCCAGTATCTTTAAAGTAGTTTTATGAATATAGGGATTTTTTAAAAAATTACTTAACTGCCACTAAGACTATAAAAACTCATTTTTATACATTTTTTTATTTTATTCATTTTATGTTCATAAAGACAAACCGATTTCTCATTTAAAATCTAGTGTGTTGGATATCTGAAACTTTGTATATTTCCATACCTTTTTTCCATGGCAGTTCACTATTTTAATACTTTCCGAATTTAATTATCTATAATTAATTCTTATAAATGGATTAATTGTGTCATTTGTTGCATTAGAATATTACTATTTGGTAGTGAATTTGGGAAAGGTTATTACAAAATTTTATAATCTTTTCCGATCTGGACTAAATATATATATTAAAGACTAAATGCTGTAATGTAATTGAATTAAAATGTATCATAAATCTGCATAATAAAGTTGTATTTTTTAAAAACTCTATTATTTTTTAAAAATTATGTTACATTCTTAAAATCAAATCTTGTTATTCCCCCAAAATCATATAAATCATGGAATATCATATCAATTATGATTTCATTCAAACTGAAACAAATAACAATTATTTAAAATCTATTTAAATCAGGTCAATTATAAGAAAGAAATAATTGTAGCAACAGATATTTCAAACTTATACGGAAAGCATTCCGAAAAGTTTTGATCTAATTAAGAGATTTAAGCTTTAGATGATAGTATTCTAGGTTCAAAAAGTCAAATTATAATTCACACTAGAACAGCTCGGTATTCATACTGTTTCTAACCCCAAATTGTATTCATGAAATTTTTGTACTATTTTCAATTCTTTGAATATTAGAATAAATTAATTGCAAAAATATTCTTCGTATACAAGAGTTTCATGTTTTGAATTATTTCTCATTCTTAAATATAAAGTGATCAGATTTTCCGCAGACCAATTATCTTTCATAAACATTGTTTAAATAACCATAATTCTCTACAAATAAAAACACGTAAGTTTTAAATCTATTTTTGTTGTAATAACCAATTCGACATGCTTCTTATGTGCTAGGAAGTGTTTGGATACGAATATATGACCCTTTACATTTGTAAAACATAATTATGTTATAAAAATAGTATCCACATAATAATACATAACAATTATGTTATAAAAATAACAGTAACATGTTATGTTACAATACATTATATTATTCTATCGTATTTGCAGATTCTGATACATGTAGAAATATTTAACATATTTCAAAATTTACGTAGTTAAAAGCTAATCAATAGGCGCAAGTAATTATAATTTTATTTAAAATTTCAGTATATGTTCAGAAACAGCAAAGTTTAATAAGATTGTGTGGCAACAGTGATGTGTTCACATTTTGAAAAAGACTTCGAGCAGTGAGCTTGTTTACCTTTAATCAGTGATTTCTTGTTTATGTGGTTTGTTGAAATTCGTAATAAGTAAAGTAAAATAAAACTAGCGTTGCTATTTAAAAAGATTTCTTACATTCGTCCATTGAGTAAAATAAAATAAACGTAAACCTAGAATTTTCAAACAGTATATATCTCGACTTTATGATCTTAATAACCCAAGGAATTGAATAAATTTGATAAAAAAATCAGAAAATCCTTGGATACAGTGGTCTTAATGCTTAAATTGCAAATGATCTGTAATGGAATGGATATTTTCAATCCATTTTCCATCCTGATGAAAGAGCTTCTTACAAATTCGGCACACAATTATCCAGTGCTTGAATGACACTTTATTACCTGCATGATTCATTGCTCCTCCCCTTCCCTCAAGCGTCATTCCATGCGCAATGCCCAAGGGGTTCCGTTCCCAGCCTCTCTTTTTAAATGACACACATCGATTTTTAAAAAGTGATGAGGGGCAAAATTACGCATACCAGAATAAATCGCCATATTTTTTAATACATGAAAACGGACGTTTCACATTTGAGTTGAGGGTTTCGGGAAATTTTTCTGGTACATATTCAGTTTCATATCCATTATAAATTGACATTTGATTTTCATATCTATTTTTATTGATATTCGATTATCCATTATAAATTGATATTTTATTTTCATATCCATTTTAATAGATATTTGATTATCCATTATAAATTGATATTTGATTTTAATATCCATTATAAATTGATATTTGATTTTCATATCCATTTAAATTGATGTTTGATTATCCATTATAAATTTATATTTGATTTTGATGTCATTAAATCAATTAACAATGATTTTATAATACAAGGAAAAAACATCTCAGATTGATTAGTATGCCATAGGAAAAAAAATTGATGATCATTAAATCTAGTTGACCCGTTAGGTATATTTGACGACTGAAAATTGTAATACAGATTAGGAGAAATTACAGAAATTTCTTAAGATGCTAAATATCCTCTATAAAGTTTTAAAACTGCACTTAGATGCAACGTTAATAAATGATGCATCAACAGAACATATTATTATCAATATATATATTGCTATAATATTATTATCAATATATATTGCTAATAATATATACGTAAATGAACAGCGTAAGAGAAAAATATACGGACAAAACTATAAACAGATTAACATCCAATCCATATAAATCGCAGGTTACAAAGCTGGAATATTAATACTAAATCACTTGATGAGACATCCTTTTTACAAACCAATTCTTTGTAATTTGAATAATCCAATGCAAAGACTTAAAACATGCATATTGAATAACACATTTAAAAGTACACACACAGGAATTAAGTATTTTTAATAGAAGAAAGGCATCTAGTACCGCAAATTATTATAATAATAGCCTTAACATTTATTACCGTCTTTACTAAAGTGCTGTCAACAATTATGTTGCTATTTTTCACAAAACCATTGTTCTAGAGCCATTTCTTCACTCGCTTCTAAACAAGCGACTAAATGAGAGCAATAAAAATACAACTTTTTTTTGTGTCCTAAAGAAAAAAAAACAAAAAAAAAGAAGAAATAATATTAATAAAAAGTGCAGGGATAAACCAAAAAGCGTAAACGACTTAACAATTCAAATTTTGATGAAATTCACTTAAAAGAATCCATAAAAAAACTCGGCGAAAAAAAAAAAGAAAAATGTAAAATTAAAATAGGAATGTAAAACATAACAGGAACGAACATAAAAATAGGAAGAAAAACACAAAAATGGAATCTGGAGTGGAGTAATTATGCAGTAATTTTCTTAGTTTTGAGCAACAAGAGCAATTTCTCGAGCCCCTTTTTCATTGCAACATTTAAGGAATCTTCAAGCAAATCTTTTTAACTGTACAAATATGCAAAAAAGAGAGCAAAAAATTAAATAAATGTACATTTTTTAACGGCTTCAACTTTTTTGTGATGAATAACCCCATTCAAGTTCAGTATGCAAGCATTCGTATTTTTTTTCCGGTAAAAATTAAGTTGTTAAAAATATTTTCAGTTGCGTTTCTTGCAAATAATATTAATGCGTATACACGAAACAAAATTTTACATAAGTATTCGCGCGATAAAAATTATCATTGAGCCATAAGTGCACAATGATGATTTAACCTTTAAACTAACCATTTTTTTCTAGGTATGGTATGGTAAAATATTTTTAGGATTAAGATTGACTAAATTAATTATTAATTAGCCAGATTAATTTAATAAAATTAAAATACGCAATTTTGTGGGAGCAAACTGAATCAAACATTTTTGGATACTGAAGCATCTAAGTTTTGGTCTTATCGGAAAGTTATCAGAACTTATACAAACCTACATAACTTCACAAAAAAAATTATATGAGCAAAATTGTCAAGGACTTGGAGAAAGTTTTAAATACTTTTGCAGATTTTTTGATAAACATCTTAATTATTAAAGAAAAATATTTTTGATTCATTTGTTGATTAAGTATATAATTCTAGGCATTTCAATGAAATATCGATTTATTTATTTCGAAGAAACTTATGACAGCAATAATAAAATTAGTTCTTTTGATATATTTAACGTTATTATAAAGAAAAAATTGTTTTACCTATAAACATCTCCTGTTTGGTGAGAGGGCTCCCAAATGTACAACATATACTGATTTTACAGTAAAACGCATTGTAATAGAATACCTTACTTTTAATTTCTATCAAACCCATTTTTTAAAAATTCATCGTCGATAATCTTGCAGGACTAGTTGGGTGATAAACACCATCAAACATTTTTAATTTTGAAAAAAACTATTCTTTTTTTTACTTACATATGAAACATACGATTCAATTTTATTTGCATAGCTTTGGATTTTTTTCACTTGTTATCTTTTGCAATTTTTGATGTTATTTTTATACATTAGTATTTTGATCGAACGAATGATTTTATGATTTATGTTATCTTTCTGTTGTTGCTTGTTCATTTTTTTTACCATATGTTTGGTGCAGTTTAGCCAAGATCGTTTTTTGCGCCAAAAAAAAAAAAAAAAAAAAAAATCCCAATCCAATCAATCGATAGAAAACAAATTGTTTATTCAATCCTGTTTTGAAAGCAAATGTTCTTGCAAGAGAATACAGCTGTTCATTTTAATAAAGGCTTAACTGTTAACCTACTTGACAGCCCAAAATGATGAAATTCGACCCTAAATTTTTACATATTAATATTTTAGAGTAACAGATTTTTTTTCATAACATAATATTTCGTTTCATACAACAAACACTATGTGAAGAAAGGCGGGTGAAATATTAATGTTATAAAAATTCAACTTTCTACTGATCGAACGATGAAGCCTAACAATATAACTAAATTTCAACATTCCACCAGAAGAAGAAAGTTGTTTTTAATAGATTAGGCCTGCAATGGAGTCATGAATCTTCGACATCCGTTTCATAAACTAAGTATTTTCTATGAAGCCGTCGTATTTCCGATTGAAAAATTCAAATATGTGACAAATGATGCAATCTATACTTATAATAAAGCTCAATGTGTGTGTGTGTGTGTTGGCGCTCCACAGACCAGAACGTTGGACCTACAGCTACCAAATTTGGTACATGTATACCTTGGAGGTCGGGAATGTGCACCTCTGAGCCCTTTTTTCAAATTTTTAATTAGAATTTGAATTAATTAAAATTTAAGCGAAATTTTGACGTTTTTCCGCTATAACTTCCGAAAATATGATCGCACAAACATGATTTTTACATCAATTTAAAGATTAAAAAATTAACTTTCTAATGGTATCAGTGTTTTAATGTATAACTTAAGCTTCTATTTTTAACGAATTTTTAAAGAAATATTTTAACCATGTTTTACAACGATGTATTTCGGACAAAACAATAAAATTTTATCTGCACGAGCACGTCAAGGGGGAAAAATTAGGTTTTATCAGTGTGTTGCCATCCTATTGACGGAAGTTCAAACTAAAAAAAACAACTATCATTGCAAATTAAATCTAAATAAATGCAACTTTTAGCACGTGATTGGATAAAATAAGAGAAATATACTATGTGACATTTTCTAAAATAAATAATGAACGAGCAAAGGGAAAAAATAGCTTTTATTAGTTCTGTTGAAATCATACTGACAGAAGTTCAAATTAAAAAATAAATTAACTATGACTGCAAATTTAATCAAAAAAAAATTTAACATTCACCACGTGATTGAATGAAATTAAATAAATATTAAATGTTATGTTTTCTAAAAAAGAAATACAAGACAAAGGTTTCTATGATCGTTTGCAACATCTATATCATTAATTTAGTAAATCAGTGTTACGTGACTTTCGAAGTTTAAGTATATCTGGCAGAGAAATTATAAAGAGAGCAATGCACATAAGTATTTAATTGATAAATTTTAGACCCCATTACTCTTGGCGAACCAGCTGGTCGGCAAAGGCGTCTAGTGTTTAATAAAATAGTACTTTTTTAGAGATCATTTCATATTTCTATCCTCTGTGACAAAGTTTACACTCATTTCATACAGAGTATGAGTTTCAATTAAATCACAAATGTTAATGAAAAAACGTTTGAATTATTACAGATAGTATTATAAATCAATTTTATCAATAAACATGGAAAAAGGAATTGAATGAATAATGCTTTCAAAGACAGAACTTTCAGATGTAATGCAATAAAAATTTATTAATTAGAAGTTTCTTGAATACTACATTTTCATCACACGTATATCAGTTCTTAGCTAAAAACTGTTTCAATTAAATAAGACGGTTTGGAAGATATGTTGTAAAATGCTGTAAATGGTCAAAATAATTTCCTTTAATATCTTCTTGCTGTGCATATTTGTTGCGATATCAAATTAATATTCGAGACATCTTTTGAGTTCAAAGTTGTTGATTAATTAAAATAAACCAACTTCAATAGGCATATAATAATTAAAATTCAATAAAAACTATTCTCAGTTATATTAAAATGGTATATTGTTAACAATTGATTTAATATTTTTAGTCATTAATTACATTTATATGAATTCAATCTTCAATATAAATTTCAATCATTTCAAAAAGTTTCGTCTCAAACTTCTGTATGACAGAAACCACATTCTTATGAAAAAAATTGTTATCAATTAAAGAACGAAACAAAAATTATTTTGAACAGGATTATATTCTCTTTAAAAAATACCATAGCTTTAGACATATCAAGTGAATTAAAAAAATATGATTAAAATATAATTGTTCAAACTTATATTGAAAAGCAAAATATTAAAATGAATAGATCCCCACTATAAATTGTAAATCTCAATTTATCAAATAACTTTCCAATTAAATAAAAGCAAATCAATGAATTCACGAAATGTTTGTTGATTCGTGAGAAAATACATGTTTAAGTATTTGCAATTAAATATTTAAAATAATTTTTTTCTTCAATTCAGTTTATATACAACCTCAATTAACTCACGAACAAAACTTCTCTAAACAATTTTTTCGATGTGAAATAAAAAAGAAAAAATTGAATCGAAAAAGAAAAAAAAAGTAACAGGAGGAAAAGCATGCAATTACTTTTTATTTACGAATCTACAGAATAAATTTGTTGGGAAAATATTTATTTAAAGTTAAATTGAATATGAGTCATCAAGACATTCCACTGATTTAATTTGGAAACATCATTACATAAATTAAAAAATCATTTCATTCCCGCCGATATCTGCATCAGGATACGTCTCAAGCAAATAATGCTTTTTTATTTAAAAAATTAAAGACGAACGTGCCACGATAGTAATTAGAAAAATCAGATCTTCGCGTTCTTCAAGAGAAATCTTGCAGTTTACAAACATAATCTAATTATTAACACCACTTCAGTTCTCATTAAAATTTATGTTGCCAGCATTTTGACTAAAGTTTTAAAGTTCAAATTGAATAATGTCGGAAGCTAAAATGAGAAGAAAAAAAATTGTTAGGCAAAGAAAATCCTTCATTATCGTGAAAATAAAGTTCTGATAATCAGAAAACAGCAATGTTTATGCATAATTAATATTTGAATATAAATATTCTCGTGCCTTCGCCTACTAATTACTGGAGTATTAACCTACATACCTGGCAGAATTAAGACTAGAAAAAAATGGCGGCAAGGAATTTTAGAATTAGATTTCGAAAGTACAAGCACCGAGGAAGAAGTTCTATTTCTTTTTTAGGGACTTATAGGCGATTTAAAGAGTTAATGAAGGCTTTTGATGAGAAAGTTGATGCAAATTAGTGCGAGTTCTACTAATTTTTTTCTTCTTTCTATGCGCTGCGTTTTTCGAAAAAGTATATTTAATAGCTTTAAATATTATAGTTCTAAACATTAGATTATTAAGTTAAAATTGGTATGTATGAAATTAAAAAAATCATAAATAAATGACAAAATTATGTGTGTAGGAATTTCATAAAAGATAGATGTTCATTATTTATTTATTTGTAGATATTTTAAAAAGTATTTTGGCAACGGATAGCGGAAAAGAATGCACAATTCAAATTAGGCCTAGACTGATTGCAGAATATAATGCTGGGTTTACACTCGGCCAGTTATGAAACGGCAAGTAGGCAGCGCATGCGTAAAATGGCTGAAAAAATGCTGTTCTGTAGATGGCACGTAATTGTCGTGAATGGACAACAAGTCGCTGTACTATATATTTTCTTACTGCGCATGCGTTTATAGAATTGAGCTTTTTTTGACGAGAAAAAATTGATCACTTATCTTAGATTATTTCCTAGATTTTTTGCTTTTTGTTTGTTCTCATATGAGGTTATGTGTGTGTGTGTTTTAATTTTATTTCCCATTTCCTTCCAACAGTTTTCTAAATCGAGGTATGTTGACCTTTTTATATTTGACAATGTTTCTTTGAGTAAATATGAATCATTTTAATACGATGCGCAGTGAAAAAGAAATATTTCAGGACACCAAAACGGTAATTTAAAGCCGAGCATGGAATGCCTTTAATCTATCATAAAATTGCAGCTAATATAAATCCGTCCCTTTCTACGCATGCGTTGCCTACATGCGGTCTTATAATTAGCCAAGTGTAAACCCGGCATAACTGCATGTCATGAAAAAATTGAATAGTTTAAAGAAATTCAAAAAATGTCTCAGACACTTTTACATTTTAAGTAGCTTTAATTTCAGGATATGGAACTGCTTATAAGATATCAACATTTTGAAATAATTTTTATTAAAGACATTCTTTTAAATATTGCAGAATTACAAAGAAGTTCAGCTATTTAAAATGAAAAATGGTTTTATATAAAAAAGTATAATTAATTAAAATAAATGAAATTTCATTTATAGTATACTAAACTAAAATACATAAATCAAATGAGCTTCCAAAATTATTATTTTTAAATAGTTTTTGGATAATATAATGAATATACTAAGAAAAATCCTTAAAAATTGTAAGTAAAGCAAAACCCAAAGTTTAATCCCTAAAAAGATCCAGCAAAAAGTTGAAGAAAATAACTGAATTTTTAATATATTTTCCTGAAAGATGGTTTCATATCTTCATGGTAAAGAAAATAATATTTCGAGGAAAATGTATAAAAACCAATTTTTTAAAAAATAATTAAATATCTATCAGTATTTAACATTCATCAATCATTCAAGCGTTCAATTAGTTTGATGAAATTCTTTAGGAATCTAGTAAGCGAGTTTTTAAAATAGAGGCTCAATACGTTGTGATTGAGGGACAATATATAAATATGTATAATTAGCTTTTGGACCCAACTTGGAAACAGAAAAACAATAGCTAATACTAATATGTAAAAAAAAAGATTCGATATAAATTTTTTTCAAATAAATGTAAAAATATAAAAATCGTTTAATAGTTAATAATCATCTAAAAATAATCGTTTTAAAATATAATTTGATAATAACATGAAAATTGTAAAAGTCTCCCAAAGTCGTTTGCTATATCTAACTGCAACTACGTACAAAATCAATGATGAATACAAATGTAGAGACAAAAATTGCAAATTAATATACTTTTTGTTGTTTTTCTATTTTAAACTATGAAAATATTCTAATATTTGTGATTAATATTCCATATTATATCAGAAAATTCCAAAAAGACATTCCTGTTTTCTATACGAAAACATGAAAACTTGGATTCAAAAATCAAAAAATATATTCTAAATTATTTCTTATAAATGATGAATTAATGAGGAAATGGTTGAACTTTTATCATTATAAATATAAATTAATAGTCTAGGTAAATTTGAATAATTTAAAAACCAAAAATATCCGATACGAAATCTTTTTTAAGAAATTTTTCTTTTATTTCTTTTTAGAACGTTTTTAAATGAAATTTGATGACTTATCTAGATCTAAATTTTATTTTGCATTGCTCAATAGAGTATAAAAAAGCATGTCAATATTATTAATAAATTTATAATTCAATGCTATTATTAAATTCCATACTTTATAGTTTATGAAAGTTGTTTTATCCTTTTAGACAAACATTCGAAAGATAATTAATGAATTTATTAATTTTCAGATAGACTGTAATTTTTCTGATGGAAAATATTAATTGATAACAGTCGAATCATTTATTTTCACAAAAATCGTTTGCGATATCTAATTACAACCACGTTCCATGATAAAAGCAAACGGAAAGAGGCAAAAAAACTGCAAATGTGCATTAATCAATAGAAATTATTTACTGAAGAGCTTTTATTTATGTATTTTCAATATTTCATTACTCTTCTCTTCACGCCTGATAGAACTTAATGAGAACAATTTAGTTGAAGATCACTTTATCATGGTTAATTTCTCTCAACTTCATGAAATGATATTTGAGCGCAATAATTCTTTAGTTTAAATAACATTAAAAATGAAGAGTTGCTCTCAAATTGATATTATTATTGTAATTATTTATCGCGATAAACTTCATTTTTATTTTAGAGAATCATTTTTCTAAAAAAAAGGGGAAAAAAAGAATGTATTATAAAAACCGATTTTTTTAACACATTTTTCAGGTTGAAAGCGAAAAAAAAAAAAAAAAGAATTTATCTCATAACAGTAGAAATTGTTTTTCTAAAGGATGTTTAATTTTACGAGTGAGGTACGGGAAAAAAAATCTCGGTGAATAAAAACAACAAAAGGAAATATTTAAAAAATTATCCAACATCATAGGACTGGATTATTTTTAAGATATCTCAAGTTATTATTATTTTTTTTCTTACGAAAGACACTCGTAGAAGGAAAATAAATAACAAATAAAAAAATGAGGAGAATGAACGATAAAAAAAAGTCCTAATTGCAATTTGCGTGCTCCAAAACAAAACTGCATTTTAAAAGGAAATAATTCACGTTCAACCCCCAACTTCTTTCAGTGCCATTTTTTCGCTGTTTTTCTTTCTTTTTTCTTAAGGAGCTAATTAATAATAAAAGGTGAAGAATAAATGAAATTAATGAAAAGGGAGAAAATCGACGAAACATACGACACAAAAATGGAATATTCTCGAAGAACGAGAAAAAGCACGACGAGGGAGAAAAAAAAAAAAAAAACGAGAATAAATAATAAAAAAGTTTGGTTGGTATTTGTGGCAACACCGATTGCGATTTCTTAAGGATACTCATGATCTTTTCGTTAATTAATTTGTTAATTCATCTTCATTCTGACTGCTATTGTGATATCTTCATTGCCCTTATCAATCGCTACTTATTATCCTTAATTAGATAAGAATAAAGGAATTATTAAAGCGCGGCTATTTACTTTGATGTCATTTCCTTTGACTAACTTTAATTATCCGAGGCAGAGAATGTAATTACGGTAACCTTTTTTGTCGTGAATAAGAACAAAGTAAAAGCGTTTTCTTATTAAATGTTTTCAGCTTCGTTTTGTTCATGTGAGGAATCTCAATTTCTGAATGGAGAGCAAACCAGGAGTAGAGAAAAAGAATTAAAGATATTTTAAATAATAAGAAATTCTTAGCTTGGATTCAAATTCAATAATATTTTTTATTATAATAAAATATTGCGATTACAAAGACAAAAAGACCAATAATGGAATTTAATGTCTATTTCATCAGGTTTCTCTATTTAATTACCACAAAATAATGGAATTTGGGTGGTTTAATTTTGAAGATTTTATACAAAATAAATATAATGTAGACACAATTTATGTACGATTAGGCTGATTCTTAACATTTTGTCTATTTAAATAATACAGTAATAATGCTTTGAAAAAATTTGTTCAATTATTAATCTTAAAATATTTATGATTGAATTTAAAAAATATTTTTACACCCTCTATCCCTTTATTTTGAGAAATACTGTTTTTCAAATACACAACCAGATGGCGCCTCTAGAAGGGATTCGAAATTTGACTTAACTATTTATTAATTATATAAAGTTGATGTCAAAAGATTAAAATAATGTATTGTCGCGGAGAATATACATGTGTATAAGATTTTAAATCTGTAGTAAGTCATCAATAAGTGCGTGAAGAATTGACTTCAAAATTCCCTCCAACAAGATCAAGTCAATTTGACATTTATTAATTAAAGTCTGTATTAATCAACCATAAAAACACAATTTAGAGATAGTTTTAGAATAACATTATGCTTATTTCATGTATTAACCAAATTTATACCAAACCATACCAAAATTTATAATTTATTAGCTGGTACCCGGTGCGTTGCTGCAGTAGAAGAAATAATTTTGGAAATATCGTTTGAAATTTAAAATAACTGGAAATTAGGAATGACAGAAAGGATAATATTTATTTTCGTATCGGAAATGAATACATAGATTTATAAAGGAGAAGCGTGAGTTATATTTATTCTATTTTTTTTTAAACTTTATTATTCAAGACTTAAGGGTTGGGAATGTTATTTTTATTCTTGTTTTTCCATCTTCAGTAGAAACAAATAAGTGCAAGAAATAAGTATTCAAAGTTTCATCATAATCGGATTAGCGGCAGTGCAAAAGAGACAAACAAACAGTCGTTTTTATGTATATAGAAGATAGTAAAAATATTGTTAATAAACGTTTTGGATGTAAGAAGTTATGTAACATAACTATTTCATACCTAAAAATATATAAAAATTTGAATGAGAATAATTAAAGCTTTAAGAACTTTAATTCTTTCAAAGCCATTTTTCTTCAACTCAAAATTACTCTTGAATAAATTTAAAAAAAAAAAGATAGAAAATTATGTCACCATTTGCCTTTATTGTATATTTGAAAATGTACTTTCTTTAAAACACCACTACAAAACTACTGCTTACCTAAAAATATTCTAAAACAGATGGACAAGAATGTAATTACCACCAATTTAACAGAATATTTTAGGTCGTTGCATTTTTAAATACTCTTCCAAAGTATCATTTTTGTTTTAGAAAGCATAAATTTTGCCATTTTATCAAATGATTATCAAAATACAAAACTAATTTCGTCATTAAATCTAATAAACAATCTAATTTCTTTAAATTTCTCTAAAATTCGAAATGCTATATTAAAAAAAACGTAGATAAATAAAAATTATAAGTATATTTTTAATAATTGAGTGATAAATCTGTGGTGTCGATTATTGATAACAATATATACAGATAAAAAAAGACAAACTAGAAATTATTAGTTTTAAAATAATTGTTTGTTCATTAATTAAAATATTTTCATTACATTAACCATAACACTTCAGAAAATTAGCGTACTTTTACTCTCCTAGTTATTTGCTAATTGTTAATTATAAAAGATTAAATTAAACAAAAGTAGCTACAAAAAAATCTTTGTTTAAACATATCTTTTAAAATGTAGCATTAACATTTGTCTATTAAACATTCTTCCTCCCAATCTATTATAAACACAAATGAAAAAAAAAAAATCAAAAATCCGAATCTCTTATTTCATGCAATTAACGAAATGGCTCAAAAGGCAAAACTTCGTCAATCAATAACAAAATAATCAAAAATAAATCCGCCATTTTGAAGCTTTTCCTTATTACTTTTTTTATTTTTAAAAATCTAGGAACACAATAAAAGAAAAAAAGAAAGAACATGCCGGTTTCAGCGGCTGCAGCTGATTCATTAATAACTTTTGGATTAAGTGGCACGAGGAGTACTTTAATTTTCTCCGATTCAATCGAAAGCAGCCTTTCATGAAATATACAAAAATGGCAAAAGGTTGGTTGATTTGGGAATACAAGATGAAAAAAACTGGGGGGGGGGAAAGGAATTGAGGTACACGTCAATGTATGTACCGTCAAGCCTCGTTGACTTTTGCAGTCAATCGCTTGAGTCAATTTTTAAAAATTCACCCCATAATCCACTAGTGATTGGTACTCCGAGCTTTGCCCATTGAAAAGAGCCCTGACTGATATTGAAATAGCCCCAAAAGCTTCAGCCAAATCCCAACCCCTCTTGTCGGCCCTTTCTTTTATTATATTTTGCTTTCCCAACCGAACGATGCGGTAAAATGTCGAAAATTGGAAGTGGTAAAGAAGAATTCAGAACAATAGAGGCTTTATTTCGGCTATTTTTGGTGGAGCCCCTTCAAAAGCGAATTTGTAGACAGAGAATTTTTTATTATTTTTTATTATTTGGTTACCGCCGGTGCTTTCCCCAAGTGGTTTGATATGTTTTTAACAGCTTTTTGGGGCGGTGTGTTCGAGAATTGTCTATGGAATTGTGACTTTTCTCAGTCTGTAAGAGTGATTTTTCTTTCTTTTAAACCTCCCCATCCATAAAGTTATTATTAAATGAATTGAGAAAAGCAAATTAGATCCAATTTAGTCAAAGGGTAAAAGTTCTCTCATTTCGGAATCGTGAGATATTTATAATTGAATGTTATTCAACTCTTTGATCCTCTGCAATGCGAAATCTGAGAATACAATGAATATTTTCTCTCGTATCTTCATAAAGGTTATTACGAGTAAAATGCAATTTATGTGAAAGCATTTAATTGACTTTACATATTAGATATAATTCGTTCCGCTAGTTAAAAATTCAATTTTACGTCATAAATGTGGTTTGTTTCAGTAAGTTTACGTCTTTTAGAACTTATAATAAATTGGATGAAAAAGGATATATAAATTTCTGTTTGATGTTTGTAAATCTAGAAAAAACATTTTTTAATTAATTCTATTCTATAGTGCTATTAAACACAAGACGCATTTTTGAAAAGGCGCCATGTCAATTAATCAAACAGTCACCTATTTAATTATTAAAAGCTGTAAAAGATTTAAAACAAGATCTGAAAGAATTTCGGTATTGTAAATCCTATTAAATGAAAATATTTTAGATATTAAAAATTATCTTATTTGTCACCGAGTTGCCAGCAGTATTATTTAGTTGAATTTAATATCTTCATTAAAAATATTAGTTATTTATGGGTAAGATTAAAATGTGATGGTTTTTAAAAGTTGTTTTGTGCAATCTGCATTAAAAAAACTATATATAGCAGTAACAGTTCTCATCTTAGTTAAAAATATATCTACAAGCAATAACACGATTTTTTAATCATAATATTAATATTATAACATTTCTTATAGTTAAAATATTTATTTATTTAAATTATATATATTTAAAAATGTACTTTTTTACTTGACCAACGGCATTCCGTGAAATGCTAATCAATGCACATAAAAATGACAATTTGCACATAAAGATAAATTTTAATTATTGAAAAGAAACTTTAAGGTTATAAACAATATAATTTATTATGAAATGAATGAAAATTGTCAGTGATTAATCCGTATATTTAGTTATATAAAAGTTTTTAACTGTTTTATATGTTGTGTAACCTAGCAATAAAATCTAACGAAGGAATAAGCATAAATATATACATGATTAATGTTAGGTATCAATATAATAATAAACTATAATTAGGAATTTACCTGTATTTTGGAAATATATATTTTCTATTGAACGGAGACAGGTATACTAATTAAGAAATGAGTAAATAAACTAAAAATACGTTAAAGTTATGTATATGAAGTTTCATAAAGGAAGTTCTAAAGATATTATTGTAGATTCAGGTTTACTTTGGAAAGTGATAATCACCTGTTTCTAAACACTTATTACATAATTTATTATATATAACTGACTTCTGTTTTAAGCTGTGATACATGTGCAAAAGAGATCAAAATTTTTTCATTCAGTGGTTTTACAATGATATTTAGATAGAGTCTTTGATATGTGTAGTCTTAGGAAAAGGAAATTATCTTAGGTATCTTTATATATTATTTTAGGTATATTAGGCAATTATCATAGGTATCTTTATATATCATCTTGGGTATATTAGGCAATTATCTTAG
>JAPMOQ010035884.1:187308-205284 GCA_026543055.1 Argiope trifasciata
TATTATCTTGGGTATATTAGGCAATTATCTTAGGTATCTTTATATATTATCTTGTGTATATAAGGCAATTATCTTAGGTATCTTTATTTATCATCTTGGGTATATTAGGCAATTATCTTAAATATCTTTATATATTATCTTGGGTCTATTAGGAAATTATCTTAAGTATGTTAGTTATCTTTAAGTAAATATTAAGAAATTTTATTTCTCTATTCAGAAGGGGAGAGGGAGGGGAATCTTTAAATGAGCAGCTGTCGATTGAATTAAATAAAAAGTGGAAATTGGATCAGGAATAATGATCTCATTTTAGATTCATATGGGTTAAATAATTTTATATTAATATGGGTCAAATCAAGATAAAAATCTGGAAATTTATTAAAATTTAAATTAGATTAAGAGACATTATGTGTTATATATACTATCAGTATACTGTAGCATCATTAATCACTTAGCTAGATTTGATATAATATTATTGAAATAATATTTAATACGAGCACATATATTAGCCCTTTATTTATCGAATTCTGTTGCCATCCATTTTTCAATTTCATTTTTGCACCAATAGTTTAGTTTCCTTTGCAGAATAATCCCAGGGAACCCAAGAAAAAAATGTAATTAACAGAAATATATTAATTAATTTAATCATTAATTAAAATTTTTTAATTCCAACTTTTATCTTGTATTAACTTTATGTTTTTTGGGTTACATTCTACATGTTCTTTAGAATGCCATCAGCAAAAATAGTCATATAGTAATGATATAAGCGAGATTTAAGTGGTACTTTCAAGGACCGTCAGTAAATAAAGGCTTACTATATGTTTTTAAAGCCATTTACTTAACTTTTCATCCCCCATATTTGCAAGGATGTACAATTAATTAAATTAATTTTTCTCTTTCTTTTTCATGTACCAGAGTTTTGTAATTTGGTTCAATTATTGACCACCAGTGACAATAGAGCATTATTTTATTAATTTAGAGCTCTTTATTTTTAGTTACATTATAATTAACCCAAAAAATTATTCCACAGACATGGACTATCTAGAAACTACTCTGAGAAATAATTTTTAGAATTCTCTACATTTACAACAGTGAATTACAACCTAATTTAAATACTAACAAATCATGCATAATAGAAAGGAAAAAAAATCACTGTTTTATGAGTGTATTAAAATTAGAAGCAGATAAAACGAGATCAGGCAATATTAAAAAGAAATTAAGACATATTGTAATCATAAGACATTCTTAGATATTAATTAAAAGTTAAAATAAATAATAACTGTAATTAAAGAATGTTTTTGTAACATAGCCTCGAGCTTTTACTATTTGGTTTTGATTAATTTCTGATTAAAATCAGGGAAAGAAATTAAGACCACAATTCAGAAGATAAGATCACAAGAAAAATATTATTAAAAGTGCTAATTAAAGTTAATTAAAACGAAATTAAAAAAATATTCTAAGAATGGAAATTTTAATCCTAATAAGAATATTTACTATATTAGAGAAATATTAAATATATAAAACGACAAATTATTATTTATCACACTATTTATTATTAGAAATCCAAAATATTAATCGAAGACAATTTTCTTCTCAATGAAATTTTATATTATTTTTTACAACATTGAAGCTAATGTAGAGAAAACCGGCAATTTTATATAGTCATTTAAATAAGATGTTACAGTTCAAGTTTAACCGTTTTCGAATTTTAGATAAGGATTAGGCATTTTACATTTTTTTAAACCTTAAAAAGTATTGCCAGGAATAAATATTAAAAACTAATGAAATTAAATTTTTTTTTATTAATGCAGTAAGTGGAAGAAATATTTTTTTTACAAAAAATCTTAAATCATTAAAAATGTGAAGCCCTGGAAACGATATTAATTTATGAAGCCTTAATGAATGTCATATGAAACATAAGATTCGAAACACTAATTATTTTATTAAAAATTTGATAATGTGTCATATATGTTATTACAAATCCAATTTACTTAAGATTTTCTGTCCGCGTTTACTTTTGTCTCCAGATTTTAGAGGAAATTTGTTGTAAATTTGCTAATTGAAAAGTTTCTTATATGTATTTTTATATTAAAAAGACTCAGTGTATACTTTTATGCACAAATTTATTTCCTTGCATTTATTGTAAAAGTAAAATCAGGCAAAGAAATTCATTTATGAGGCACGTTGCGCTCTTGATTTACCTTATTCACCTACAATGCGAACAAACAGACAGACAAGCAGTCAACACTTACAAAATTTTCATTAAAAATTTGATATACATCTAAAATAAAATGACAAAAAAGTCCTTTTAGATTTTATTTTTCTAACTGATTTCGTTTTGGGACAAAATTACAGAAATAATTTTTCTTTGGATTAAGAGAAATAAAAAATTTAAAGTTCCTCAGAATTAAGAGGAAAAATTATTTTGATACCCACCATTTTTTTTTTAAATTTTCACTCTAGAACTAGAAAGTACTATTTAAAAGTTATAATTGTTTTTGAAAATTATTGTTAGGTAAGATATTATATTGTTAGGTAAGATATTATAAATATTTTTATTTAAGTAATTTAAAAAATAATTCCTTTATCACTTTTTAATATTTTGTAAATTACAAAAAGGAATACATTTTGGAATAATTCATTTCATTTTCATATCGCTAGCTTTCAATAATTAGTTTTGAATTTCCACTGGAATTTAAACAATTAACAGACAACAAAATTCTTTTATATTAAAAAATAAAACATGCTTTTTATTTTAAAAATTAAATAGGTTTTGTCAAGATAGATCTCGTTCAGCTATTCCAATAAAGAAATTATTATTATAAAAGATATTATAAGGAATTTTTTTTTATTCAAGTAAATTTTTAGCGAAATTCATCTGGCGCTTTTAAATATTTCTTAAATTACAGAAAGGAATGATTTTTAAAATAATTTCAATTTTATAATGTTAGTTTTCACTAATTAAGCTTAAATTTTCAATGAAAATTTGAATAAGTAACAAATAAAAAAATTCTGTTGCACTCAAAATCAGATATATGTTCTGTTTTGAAAATTAAATTGTTTCTCTCAAGGTCAGTTACGCACAATTATATTATCAATAGCCTTGGGATACAATTTCGTGCGAAATATTCCACGTTCCTTATATTACACGATGCTTCTTTTAATTTCTTGCATAAGATAATATTACGAAGAATTAAATTACAGAATAGAATAAATTTTAAAATAATTCCATTTTCATACTGTTAACCTTCAATAACTAAGCTTAAACTTTCACTGAAAATTTAAAGAAGTAACAGATAAAAAATTCTTTTGTATTAAAAATAAAAAAAGGTTTTATTTTGCAAATCAAATTGTGTCTCTCAAAGCTGTCTCACACGATTATATTTTTAGTATCCTTGGTATACAATTTCGCACGAAGTTTTCCACGTTCCTTAAATTACACGCATTTACACGTTACTTAAATCGCACGAATTTATTCAATAAGATAATATTAAGAAAAATTAAATTAAAGAAAGGAATAAATTTTAAAATAATTCAATTTTCATACTGTTAACTTTCAATAATTAAGCTTAAATGTTCACTGAAAATTTAAATAAGTAACAGATAAAAAAATTCATTTGTACTAAAAAAATATATGTTTTGTTTTGCAAATCAAATTGTTTCATTTCATATGTTTTGTTTTGCAAATCAAATTTCATTTTTATACTGTTAACTTTCTATAACTACGCATAAATTTTCACTGAAAATTTAAATAAGTAACAGATAAAAAAAATTCTTTTGTACTAAAAACCAGATATTTGTTCTGTTTTGAAAATTATATTGTTTCTCTTAAGGTCAGTTGCAGACAATTATATTTTTAATAGCCTTATAATACAATTTCGTACGAGGTTTTCCACGCTTCTTAAATTACACGCTGGCTCTTTGAATTTATTCCATAAGATAATATTACGAAAAAAAAAAACCCACCCACATCTGAAAGACCTATTTTATTTCTAAAATACTTCATCAGCGCACATAAAAATACGGTAGATAAAGATATTCGGCCAAGAAGTAAACCAAACTGAAAAAAAAAAATGAATAAAAAATTCGGAAGCACCACCATATCCGCCATCCCACAATCGTATTTTCCATATTGAAGGCCACGCTGCATTTGAAAATATTTCGTTGCAACGTAATCGTTTCACCACAAGAATAATAATAATAAGAAGCATACAAAAAAAAAGCATACTCGCACGCATACATGCATGCATACAATCATCACTAAAACACGAAACTATCCAATTTCCTATATGGCAAATCGTTTATGCATGACCTCCTGTTTCGGCAAGCACGAAAAAGGGAGCAAAAACGGATTGAAGTTATGAATGAAGAAAAAAAAAAAAAAAGTAAGGCACCATTCCGTGATATTACTCTGGGGGTTGACAAACAAGTGGCCGGTGCCCTTCCCCCCTGGGGCGCGTCCCCCCACGGGCCAATACGGAATACTGAGTCACGAGAGTGATTAAATACCCCCAGAGTTTCCCCCACCAACGACGCCTTTTCAACGCTCCTCTTCGGATGCGGCTTCATTCAGAGAAATAGAACAGCGCGGGGTTGTTCACAAAGCGAATATCGAGTGACATCCCCCCCCCGAAAATTACGTGCCCCCCTATTCCACCCAGAATTTATTGCAACGGTAAAGATTAACCACTAAAGGCAGAATTAAGGAAGATGATGAAATAACGCGAGAAAAGACTAGAGCCTTGTTAATAAAAATATATATAAAAATTTTAAATCATAAACTGGAAGTATCATGCATAAAACACTTCCTTTTATATATATAAAACACGGAACTATCCAAAAAAGCTATTTAAACAAATAAACTGTTTTACAACAGAAAATATTGTATATAAAAGAGTTCAGGAAGGAAGTGTTGAATATAAAATAGGAAGTGTTATATATAAACACTTAAAAAATTCTTCCCCTTCATCCCAGAGTTTAATGCAATAGTAAAGATCAATTACTAATGATAGAATTAGAGAATATGGTGAAATAACTCGAGAAAAGATTAGAGCCTTGTTAATAAAAAATTATAAAAATTTGAAATCAATAACAGGAAGTGTTACATATAAAACCCTGTTATTTATATAACACGAAACTATTCCCCCCCCCCCAAAAAAAAACAATTGAAACAAAAAAACTACATAACAAAAGAAACTATTGTATATAAATCACTTTCTTCCGGAAGTGTTATATATAAAACACTTAAAATATTCCCCCTATTCTAACCAGAGTGTAATGCAGCAGTAAAGATCAGTTACTAATGGCAGATTCAAGGAAGATGATAAAATAACTCGAGTAAAGTCTAGAGACTTGTTAATAAAAATATATAAAAATTTGAAATCAATAACAGGAAATGTTCAAAATATTCTTTTTCACCGGCTTTTTTTATTTGCTTATATTTAAATTATATTTTGAAATAGCACTATTTTCCGGTAGATATTGATCATGATAAGAATGATATCTGGTCACCTAATTTCCAATATTCATCACGAATCCACATACACTAAAGAACTTTGGATTCGAATCTTGGCCTACCAATCCCTGAAACTATACCCTCAGGGTCTGATCAAACACATTTAAAACTTTAATCTGATTTTCTTTTTACCGTTATGAAGTTGTATTAATAAAGTATAGAAATTTTAATTAAAATAGTTGATAAACGAAGAATTTTTAATCCTGTAAGAAAACCACTAGCGGTAGACAACTTATGTTGCATTTCTGTAATAAAGAATAGACTTCAAGAATCTTTCTATTCTTTAGAAATTATCTATTCTTTAGATAATTTCTAAAGAAAAGAAATGTTTATGTTTTATTTCTATAAGAAAGATTTTTATAATAAAGAATAAACTTCCTACCAATTTAAACTGACATTCTGATTTGTTTCATAAAAATGTTATATAACTTCTCAATAAGGAAATTAGAAAAATTCAAGTTCTCGATTTTTAGAAATTCGAGTCTCCGATATAAAATTAGGATTTTAATAAAAAGATGTCAAAAATTTTGCCTGTCATCATTTAAATTCCAAAATTACGACATTTTAGTATGACATTCCTTTATATTTGAATGGTTTATTTTTTCTTCCGACTTAATTGCATTAATCGTTCCATTCTGAGAGCAATGGTTCTTCTTTTCATTGAAAGGATGGCAGTCGAGAAACATTGCAATAATGAAACGAAATATAAATATTTGTTCCGAAATTAAAGCTGCAATAAAATTTGTTTTGCTTTAATATTTATTCTAATAAACATAAATTGCATTTAAAATATTATTATTGCATTTAGAAACATGTACTGCATCATGAAGGCATTTGTAGCTATCTACTGTTATGAATTAAGGCTACTGTTAAATGTTCATGTTACGGATTTAAAATTAATTTTGAAAAATACAATTTTAATTAAAATCGGGTGAAATTGTTATTATCAATGAAGAACTAATTTTGTTTTAAAATTTTGAAGCAGTATAAAAATATTTTTTACTTATTAATAAAATGCAAATCTTTAAGGAGAAAACATTACATTTGGATTACTATTAAATTATTAATCAATTTATTAATAAAAAAGGGTTAAATACCGTATGGAAATCGCTGAATCAGATGCGTGTTTATTGCAAGGTAGCTAAAATCTTCTGTAAAACGTGTTTCCCAGCGCGTAATCTTTACATGCGGCAATGCGAATTACAGTAATCAAAACACATTGCAAATTACTACAACTAGCGAGAAAGGTTAAGACTGTTCACTAAACAGGCATTTTTGAATATGATCATTATATTTAAAACAATTTATGTATGGAAATGTAAAACTTTTACCGAGATGCTTAGAAACATGTACTGCATCATGAAGGCATTTGTAGCTATCTACTGTTATGAATTAAGGCTACTGTTAAATGTTCATGTTACGGATTAGAAATTCATCGATTTGAAACATCCAACAATTATTTTCTACGGTTTTGATAAAGGACTATAACTGAATTCTCAAATTCAAACACACAACAAGGAACGTCAAATCTTTGTATTTTATGTTATGTATATAAATATATACACTTTAAATTTGATTTTTAAGTTAATTTTTCTTGCATTAATTTTCCCGCTTGCAGTATTAAAAATATAATACTTTGCGATTTTTTTAAGTGAGGGGGGGGGGAAGTGGTGAGAAAAAAAAGTGTAAAATTTTTTATATGTTAATAAGAAATACCAGAGAAGGAATGATAATTTTTTAAGACTTTCTGAAATAAAAATTATACCGTGCTTTAACGGGCACGAATTTTTATAAAAATTTTCCTTGTCTTGTACTAGTAGGGATTAAGGTAACAGAAATTAACTTCTTTAAAAAAGATTAATTACCAGATTATTTGTAAATTTTTTCAAAAATTGACTTAATTACAAATGATTAAGGGTTTCTTATTGCCTTCCCATGTCTCGAGATTGATTTGACTGCTTTTATTTTATTTTTAAATTTTCCATTTAATAATATTGCAATGACAACGCGCCGTATAATTGAGAAACGAATTTCAGTTACATAAGCTTTTTAAATTAATTTTTTTTTGCTTGCAAAAAATGTCAGTGTGATCTGTGTTAGTATGTATCCATTAACTAAAACAATGAGAAGTATTGTTGTAAATTCTAAAATTATTAAAAAGCATAGAATTTAGGAAAATTGTACGGAAACAAAATTGATATTAATAAAAATATTTATAAAAAATGTAGAAGTACAAAATTGGTCTTTGTGCAACAATATATTTTGAAGGAATTTAGGAAAAACGCTGCCTTTGATCAGTTTCAATTAAAAATGTCATAATTCCTTTTGAAAAGTGAGCATTACAAACTAGTTCTTTTTATTAGTGAGTATTTAAAAACCAATAAGGTCAAGTTTAGTTTAGTTATACTAACGTCCCGTTGTAAAGTAACATTTATGTCATTTTGGGACTGACCTCGTAATTTTAAACTGCGGTCAGATAAATAGGAAGACACTTGAGCTGGTACTTCAGGACGCTTGGCCATACAGATTTAAAGCGCAAGGACTCCCTCACATAACAGTTATTCGGTGGAATCGAATCTTGAACCTGAAATCCTCTGGTTTCGAAGCCGAGACCTTACCACTAGGCCATCGCCACCCATCAAAAAGGAAAAATTATGTAGCTCTATGCCTGTCATATGACCCTGTAGATTATTCTTAAAGTTTTTCCTTTTACATACCTGTCACAAATTGCAAGAAGTATTTCAATTTATTAACATGTTATAACGCATTCATACCTATACCTATCGAACTATTTATACTAATAATACTAACTGTTATTTGTAGATTATGTATGCCAATATAAAATAATTAGTAGCAAATTGTATATATAATGTTTATATGTACGCAACGTCAGGATGAACTTGTTAATCAATATTTATCAACAGTATATAGATTCGGATAGTTTACATGTTTACTGTGACACAAACTTAGAGTTGTTTATTTTTTGGAATTAGATTATACAAAAAAAATGAGTTCAGTCGAGAAGATTCAATTATGAATCGAAATCGTCGAAAATGAGAAGTTTGAGCAAATGAAGGTGTTGAAGAATCATTCATATGAAGATCGAGCCGGAATGAACGAATTGGAAGTGTAACGCAATTTTTTAATACGGAACGAAGTTTACGTAAGGGAGCATTGTCTATTAATCTCATCATTTTGTAGCAAATAGTTACCCTGAATGGTTTATCCTTACTTATCAAATACAATAAAAATATATGATAAAATAATAGAGTTTGTTTGTGTAATAAGATGGATAATTAGAATTGATTGACATACGAAGACGGCACAGTTATTAACGCTATGTCGGTCACTAATTTCGATGAAATATATTTTATCACAGCAGAGAATAAAATAAATACAAATTTGATTTTTAAACCTCTTAAAATTGTATATTTTTGCTTTCTAATCTATGCATATATATCGGTCTATTACCAGAACATTTCAATTTCAGAAATTAATGTTAGTAGCTCATGCAATACTTGAAATATTTCAAATTTAAGTTTGAATGTGTTTATAATTTCTTATTATTAGCATAAAATCTCTGAGGTGTACTCGTCATCAGATCGAGGCTCAAAATTACAAATTTCGTCCCTAAATAGCCCTAGTGTTACTTTGAAACAGGTCATTAATCTAAACAACTAAACAAGTAGAAATGCATAAGAATATGGCGAGCAAGCGAAAAGGACAAGGGATGTTATCCTTGTCCATTTCGCTTGTAATAAGAAGTAAGAAATAAGAAATGTAAGTGTAATAAGAAATTTCACTTATTACACCTTATTATTATTATACTTCTTATTACACCTTATTATTATTATTATACTTCTTATTACACCTTATTATTATTATTATACTTCTTATTACACTTCTTGTTACATCTACATACCTTATTACATCTTGTTCGTTTCTTATTGCATTTAAGGGTAATAAACGAATAGGGGGTGTAATAAGAAGTAAAATGCATCTAATTATTCCTAAATCTTACTTTTATGAGAAAATATTTATGTATTTATGGATGTGTAACATTGTCATAAAAAAGTGTCAATATTTCCTCAACAAACTGTAGAAAGAGTAAAATAGATAACTTGTATCAGATAGAACCAATTTTAGAACTATTGAAAGAACTATTTTAGAACAACACCAACAAGAGAAAAAGATCATAGAAATTACCCACCAAACTATTGTCACGGTCCATTACTACTAATTGTAAGTACCATTTACAAAACCTAACCACTAATTTCCAATAATAGGCTATTTGTCTTCAGCAGGAAGTTTGTCTTTAGCCCTAAAATGTTGCCGGATCTGTATCTGCGTCTTGCAAGAAATAAACGTTTCTTCAAAGGTCCTGTAACGACCGTCCATATGATAAAGTGCAGGGCCATAAAGTTTTTTTTCTAGATGTTATCTTGGCTTTACCAATTAGATTAAGGTTGAATCATGATCTAGGTATTACTAAATTGGATCATTCATCTCAACAAAATGGGTCCCCCCTAAATTTTTTTTTGTTTTCAAAACCTGCTCCTTACCCCTTCTTGTTGTATCGTAAGATTCGGACGACTGTTATTATTAATATTTTTTTTGTCTTGTATCTGTACTAGTACATCGTCCAAAAAATTCGGGCTTAATTTTATCTGACGTTTATAATAACGGATGTCGGCTTCAATTTTTCAAAAGAAAAGCAAGTTTTCGCTGGAAGGAAATAAAACCGGTACGTTCGATATATTGAGAAATAAATTCGGTGGCTGACAAAGTGATTACAGAGAGGCAAATTGGTTCACGGTAATAAAAGAAAGGAAACATCGCGTCGTTATTTTCGTTAAAATATACAATAAAATACCCATAATTTATGCCTCCATTAGCTGGTGTAAGCTACACATAAAGTTGGAGATAATGATTTTTCTTCCTATGACTTTCAATGCAGATGATATTTGAATGTTATATAACTTGTGAATAATAATTTACTGTAATTAATCGTAATTGTTTTCTCACTTTTAAATGGCATCATTTGGAAAACCGATTGTAGGAGTGTGCGTTTCAACAATATTTGCTACTTTGTGATTTGCGTGATTGCGAAGATGCTTTCTAGGATTAACTTCAAATGTTATAAGAATGTTAATGATTTCACATTTTGAAATCTAACAATTTTTTTCTATGAGCCAGTTTATTTCCTATATGTAATTATTGACAAAGTTATATATAAGATACAATTTGTACAATAATTTATGCTATTACGCTAATTACTCTATTATGACATTTTCTATTCCTTTATTGTGAC
This sequence comes from Argiope trifasciata, assembly GCA_026543055.1. Classification (NCBI taxonomy): domain Eukaryota; kingdom Metazoa; phylum Arthropoda; class Arachnida; order Araneae; family Araneidae; genus Argiope; species Argiope trifasciata. Next base: position 198,132 of record JAPMOQ010035884.1, read on the forward strand.
ATTCAATGCAGATATTTTAATGTTACGTAGCTTGTGAATAATAATTTATTTAAATCATAACTGAAAAATTTCCTTCATTTTTAAATGACATCGTTTGGAAACGATTATGCAAAAATCCGAGTATGCGTCTCAACAATGCTCGTTACTTTGTGATTTCCATGAATATGCTTTCCAGATTTAAATCCAAATGGTGTAGGAATATTAAGGGTTTTTTTTTTCGCTTTGAAATCAACAATAAAATCTTATTTTTCTACGAGTCATTTCATTTTCTATGTATAATTATAGACGATTGTATACAGGATACAATTTATACAACAATTTATGTCTCTATTAGCAGGTGAAAGTTACATATAAAGTTGGCGATAACGAGTTTTTGCCCTATGACTTTCAAAGCAGATGATGTATTAATGTTACATAAGTTGTGAATAATAACTTACTGTAATTAATAGTAATTATTCTTTCACTTTTAAATGACATCATCCAGTAGTCGATGTAAGCGTCTGAACAATAGTTGATTTCATGATTGTGAAGATGCTTTCTAGGTTTAACGTCAAACGTTATAGGAATGTTAGAGATTTTCCGTTTTGAAATCTTCTAGAAAATTTTATTTTCCTACGAGTTATTTCCTTTTCTATGTATAATTATTGACGAATGTATATAAGATGCAATTTATACAATAATTTATGTCTCTATTAGCTGCTGAAAGCTACATATAAAGTCGATGCTAACGATTTTCTACATTATGACTTTCAATTCAGATGATATTTTAATGATATATAACTCGTGAATAATAATTTACTGTAATTAATCGTAATTTTTCTCTGACTTTTAAATGGCATCATCTGGAAAATCAATTGTCGGAGTGTGTGTTTCAACAATATTTGCTGCTTTGTGATTTCCGTGATTGCGAAGATGTTTTCTAGAAGTTTAACTTCAAGAAGTTTTCTAGTTTAACTTCAAATATTATAAGAATGTTAAATAGTTATCACTTTGAAATCTACCGTTAAATCTTTTGTTTTTTATGAGTCATTTTATTTTCTAGTGCAATTATTGAAAAGATAAAATTTATAGAATAACTTAAGCCTCTATTAGAGGGTGAAAACTACACTTTAAGTCGGAGCTAAAGATTTTCTTCGTCATGACTTTCATAACTATAGCTTGTGAATAACAATCTATTATAACTTTTCTTTCTTTTTTAAATGGCATCATCTGAAAAACCAGTAATCCGAATATGAGTCTCAACAATGTTTGTCAGTTTGTGATTTCCGTCATTGCGAAGATGCTTTCCTAGTTTAACTCCGAATGTTTTAGGAATATTAAAGAGTTATCATTTTGAAATCTACCATGGTTTCAATTGCCTTGTTGATAATCAGAATTTATTCTGATTAATTCGCTGTAAAAGTGAAAAATTTCAAAAAGTTAAATTTTTTTTAATACTTTTTCCTTTATTTTTAGTTAAATAAGTCCAAACCATTATTGCCAAGCCAAGCCTTTAGATTAGATTACTTTATTTCAAGTTAAATAAGCCCAGCCTTTTATTGTCAAGCCAAGCCATTAAATTCCTTTATTTTTTAGTTAAATAAGCCCAGGCCTTTATTGTCAAGCCAAGACTTTAAATTCCATTATTTTTAGTTAAATAAGCCCAAGCTTTTATTGCCATGCCAAACCAAGCCTTTAAATTCCGTTATTTTTAGTTAAATAAGCCCAATCATTACCTGAAGTAAAATTAAACTGCTATACAAAATGTCTAAAAGGACAAAAACAAATTTTAAAAAATGAGTTGCATCGCTAATTTTGAATACAAAAATTACATTATAAAACTTAAGTGAAGAATATACAGCCATAAAACTCAATAAAGGACTGAATCGTTTTTCAATCGGAATGTTGAGGTTGAATGTGCAAAAGATTCTTAAAAGTTAAATAACATTATAAAAAACGGTTAAAAAGTATCTTTTTATACTGTTATACTTTTTAGAACTTTGTAATTTAACCATTTATATATATTTTTTATATTTCAAAATAATAAATTTGAAATTTCAATGTGGCTCCACTAATTATGAATAAATTAAACTTCAATGATAAGCCTTTCATCAATGAATTTTTCGGCTGAAAAATTGTTTTTCAGCCAAGTGATAATTAGTTTAGTTAGTGGGAAGTAGCTGATTTAAAATATTTTAATCATTTTTAAAACAGTTATTCCTTTTGTGTATTTTATTTCTTAAATAAAAGGAATCAAGCTGCAATTCAAATAATAATACACTTAATTTTTCTCCGCAACTAAAATGAAACAATAAAATATTAAAAAAACTAACAATCACAATCCATTTTTTTTTTCAATATTTTAATAAAAAGTATGTTTCTACTAATAAAAAAAATAATGTTAAAGTACGATTTTAAGATGAAAATTAGCATCCAAAAGAAGAAGAAAAAAAAAACATTTTTAAAAATGCAGGTTAATACAATACAATATTCAGAAAAATTACAATCACAATTCATTTTTCAATATTTTAATAAAAAGCATTCTTTCTACTAATAAAAAATAATATTAAAGTACGATTTTAAGATGCAATTAGCATCCAAAAGAAGAAAAAAAAATCATCATTTTTTTAAATGAAGGATAATACAATAAGAAATTCAAAAAAAAAAAAATACAATCAAATTTAAAAAAATCACAATTTATTTTTCAATAAAAACATTCTTTCTACTAATAAAAAGTACGATTTTAAGATTCCAATTAACAACCAAAAGAAAAAAAAATCAACAAAATATTTTATGAAGAATAACCATCGAAATAATCAAAACTCCACAGCAACGAACTTGCCAAATATTTGAAAAACCCATTAACATAACCAATATATTTACAAGGCAAGAAAAAAAGTTTCCTTTTTTCCCACAATCAAAACAAAATAAAAATCATCTTTCCATTGAGACGCGGGAACAATGAGCAAGCAGTATCTTCACAGCATCGATATCAAATGCAACTTTAGTAATTTCCTATCGTTTATTACGATATCTCTAACACGATGCATCTTTTTTCTCTCTCCGATACACACACCAAATAATCGTTCAATGTGTACATTATATCACGGAATCATACGTCTCATTCGGAAATAGCTTCGCTTTCCCCCCTTTTCCCAACCCCAACTCTGGAAGTCACCGCTTCTGGATTTGATGGGTGATTGGTCCAGGAAAAAAAAAGGACCCGATCCCGAAATGAAAACCGATTTGATGGTCGTGTTCATTAACCTCTGGGATGACATATTACGAGAGTCACAATTTCCTGTTTCTCTGAAAAGAAATGAAATAGAATTCGATGTTGAATTTTATTGCTCGAAAAAGCTGATTTATTTCCGTTGAAAGATATAACAATAAATAAATAAATAATGTGGTGGAAAAGGTTACGATCTGATGATGGACTAATTGAAAAGTTGGTTTTATTTGAATGGAATTTCATAATCAAATATTTTGGTCTCCAAATTAGGACGTTCTAAATTTTACTGACAGAGCTGGAACTTTGACAGAAAATTATTACAGGGATGCCGTTATTTAACCATTTAAATTAAAATAATAAGCCCTAGCTGGTACCGTTGAAGAAATAATTTTAGAAATATCGTTTGAAATTCGAAATAACTGTCTTGTCTAATTATTAATGATATCGTAAATGAATACATACATTGAAGTTGAATGATATTTAAAAGAGAAGTGTATCTAATTTTTATTATATTCTTTTTTATTTTATTATTAAAGAGCTTTAGGGTAGGCAATATATATATAAATTTTCGTCTTCAGGAGAAACAAATTAAGTTTTTGACTGTCTCACTCGCAACATCCAGAATACAACTGGTTATGTGAAAAAACAGTTGCTTCTCCTTGAGTTATTTTGACAATAATCCTTGGTTAGTAGTAAGTAGAACCAATAATCCCAGTAAATAGATCAAAAAATAATTTTTATATATTACCTAATTTTACTATGATAATAACCATTCCGTAAGTGCAAGTAATAAGTATTCAAAGTTTCATAGCAATCAGATGAGCGGTTAAAAACATGAATGCATAAGATACATAGACTAACAATCATTTTCATTTTTTTTTTTGCTTAATTAGGAAAGATAGAAAGAATGATATTGATTTTCGTATCGGAAATGAATACGTTCATTGGAATTGAATGATATATAAAAGAGAAGCGTCAATAATATTAATTCCATTTTTTAATTTTATTATTCAAGACTTTAGGGTTGGCAATTTTTTTATTGTATTTATTGTATCAATAAACTCCATTAAACCAAACTTTACAATACAGTGATTGCGCTCTTGGTATTAAAAAATGGGAAGGATAATTCTAAAGAAGGTCCACTTTAACAATTACATGCAATTTAACTAATAATATTTTTAATATACATTATTTACATTTAATAATGTATATTAAACCAATTAACAATTCAAGGAAGTTTACCAACAATTTTACTATTTTCCAAACGTAGGCAGAGCAAGTAACTAAAGCATTAGGACATATTTTTTTAAATAACAATATTGCGAAAAAGAACATCACACCATACTCCAAATATAACACAAATTTAGGTTCTTAATCAAATCTAAAATATTTAGGTATATTTCCTTGTTTTTTCTCACGACAAACATATTCGATTAAAATTATATTGCAGCTGCAAAATAGCAATTACAGCTTTGTTATTTTGCAAAACAGCAATTACAGGTTCAAAATTATATTACAGCTGCTCTCTAGTGTTTTACGTTAGCTTTAGATGACTCCATTGTATCGACTATTTGTATTTTAGAAAGAATATTTGATCTGAGGTTTGAAAAGTATTTTCAGCACTAAGTGATATACACTCGACAACTCTCATACCATTCATTAACGCATTTTAACAAAGTGAACAAGTGTTTCGTAGAGGAAATGGGCAGAGATAATCGAGAACAATAATTGAACCGTTAACTTGGCATTATATTGTGCTAAAAATACTCGAATGGCATTTTACCTCAAATTCAAATTTTTAAAACTACCCGAGACATTATCTTGGCAATACTGTTTTCACACGATTTATATAAAGTAGTTTTAACTGCTTTCGGCAGAGGAATAATCGATAGATGAGTCGTTCACTTGGCAATATACCGTACTAAAATAACTCGAGTGACATTTTATCTCATTAAAGTTAAATTCTCAAAAATACTCTAGTGTTGGAGATAGTAGGTTGCAGTATAAAGCTTATTAATATTCTGAATCGAACTTCGATATCCTTTTTACATTTGTTCCGAAAGTTATACACAGATATATATTTTCTCTCACTAATACTCATTTCATTCTAGGTTTAATAACTGTCAAAGTTGATGGGATATATATTATTCAAAAGAATAATAGTTTGATGGCAGAATTCATCAACGTTTGGGATTTAAATAAATTGCTGCAACATTTTTGTTAAGTTATACATATATATGTATTTTCTCTCACTAATATTCATTTCATTCTAGGTTTTACAGCTTTCAGAAGTTTATGGGATATACATTATTCAAAAGTAAATTAGTTTGATTGCAAAATTCATCAACTTTGGGGATTTAAATGTTGCTGGAATTGCTACTTTTCTGCTATGTTATACACACATATGCCTTTCCTCTGAAAATACTCATTTAATTCTAGATTTAACAACTTTCGAAGTTGATGGGATATATATTATTCAAAAGAAAATTAGTTTGATGCAGAATACCTCAACTTTTGGGATTTAAATAAATTGCTGAAATTGCTACTTTTCAGATAGAATTATATTGAATACTGTCAAAATTCAGCGCTTAAAAAATCCGATATATCCTGGTTTAATACAAATAAAAATTTAAATGCGCAATGGTAGTGTTCAATACAATAAAGCATTAAAAAATAGACATAAAATAGACAATAAAGAATTAAAAATAAATATAAAACAGAGTTTTATTAGTGTATTAAAGTATTTTTTTAATTCTAAATATTGTAGTTTATCTATGAACAGCAATGTTTATTAATATTTTTAAGATTCTTCCCTTTATAAGAAGTAATTCATTATTATAAACATTACAAAACCTTAAAACAAATATTTTTGAAATATATATAAAACTGAATTCCAATTTTCTTATTCTTAAAACTAGAATTCTTCCTTTTAACTTCCCCAATTTAATTCGTTTTTGAACAATATTTGTTAAGTATTAGTTAAAATCATTTCGCCAACATTTGTTTTTACTGAAATAAAACCTACAATAATAATAATAATAATAAATATTTAAAAGTTTTCTGAACGGGAGCATTTGATCTGAAATATTTCTAACTTCAGAACTTACAAAAAAAGAATCGAACACCAGAAAACAAATAATCGGGGCTTTTGTAAAATTCCTCTTGGAAGAATTATGGAGAGGGCAAACCCTCCTTGTCAACCGCCCATTGATACCGCTATCAACATCCAAAGCACCCAACAATCTCGAACACACATCGACACAGCAAACGACTTCTTGTGTGACGAATGGATCTGCTTCCCCCTAATGATCCCCGGGGAGGGATCTCCCTCATTTCCGGCCTTCCCCCGATGTCCATCTCTGCGCCCCGGGAGTCCCAGATTAAGAGTCCGGAATCTGCTCCCACTCCACGATCAGTCCGGCCCCAGCGAGAGTCCGGACGCGTCACGAGATGCAGCTTCGATTTCCGGGGGAGATCTTGTGTCCAGAACGCTTGTCCAAGGATCCATTTTATCGATGTTCCGTTGCTGGAAATATGAGCGATTGATGAAAAAAGAAGGGGAGGGATGGAAGGCATTTCCGGTGGTGCCTGCCTCTCTCTCCCCTCTTATCGGCAGACGAGAAATTACTTTTTCGTTTGTTTTTGGTCTGAGGGGGATGATTGGAAGGTGTTGCCGAGTGTATTGCTATGTGAATCGGTAGAATCACATAAATATAAGAAATGTCTTTCATTTACTAGTAGAAGCGAGCAAACAAAAGGTGTTCAAATAGTTGATTTTTTTTTTTTTGCATTGAGTAAAATTTTAACAATTCAACCATATCGGCGAAGAACTTTTCAATGAATTATACGAGGATACTTTATCTGATTGTCCTGGTGATTTTGAAATAAGTTCACTGGCAATAATCACTGGCGTAAAATGAAATCCGACTGAATGACATTTTA